>JAVYIG010002475.1:0-245809 GCA_035222895.1 Strongylocentrotus droebachiensis | reverse complement strand
CCAGGTGGGGGTTTCCAAGTGAGGGGTTCAGCTAGGTGGGGGGGATCCAAGTGAGGGGGATTCCAAGTGAGGGGGTTCCAAGTGAGGGGGTTCCAAGTGAGGGGGGACCAAGTGAGGATTTCATGCAGGGGATGGGGGTTTTTATACCTAATTACATATTCACAATCTCGATTCCGAGATGTCCTCCTACAAAATATTCTTACACTAAACTTCACTATTTCATTATAATTACAGTAGGTGACTGGGCGGGCATAACACTTGATGGACACTCGAAGAGTCATCCTGAACAATTTATCCTAACATTCTGATTGGGCGATAGTAAAAATAAGGGGAAGGAGTAGAAAAGACAAAGGCTCATTGGACAGTTGGGTATATCCCTGCTACTACTTCCTGCGCTTGACCCAACTCCTTTTCCAAGAAAACAAATGCTTTGTCTTCCAGCCCAAACTGGTATTCGCAGAGGCAGAAGGACAATTTATATGTTTGCTTATCATCAAAGATTGTCAACATTAACTTCCTCCCTCTGTGTTTCTAATCTTGGGGTAAATAAATCTAAGTCTTAAGTTTTGGCAACACTGGTTGAGTAGGGGCTTTGTCTACTATAGGTCATGTACCTTTTCTATGTGAACAGATTTAATCCTAAGTTTTCATTCATGTGAATGGACCTAAACTCCAATAACATAAGGGGCATTCTCATTATCTACAAACATCCTATTCTTGGAATATTCGGACAAGTGGAAATGACCAGGTTACATCTTACTATAGTTTGTTGACCTCCAGTAGAGAGGATGATGAAATAGGAGAGAGACCGAGAGAGAGAGAGAGGGGGGGGGGGGGGGGGGTTATCTGGTTTAAAGGGAGATATCTCTACTTCGCTACATAAGTATGAGTCATGTTCAAGCTTTAACATCCATTGAGGGTCTGGTTACATCAAGACTGTCCGTCCCCACATAGAAGGCAGATTTTTTATGTTGCGCTGAGTAGCGTCGAAAGAGTATCTCTGTCAGTTTCGTAGCGCCTTGTGAACTTAGAAGCTCAACTTTGGTATCCAATGTCAGGTTTCATTCTATAGATGTACTCCTCATGGGAATGGGGGGGGGGGGGGGGGTTTATAAAGATCTACAGCTGAATAATAATGAGGTATTTTATAGGTATACATGAATGGTTATATTCTCTATGAAGCAAGTGATCTGCTCAAAAATTGAGATGGAGTTTTCATTCAATGTAAATAGAATAATCTTGGTTATGCTCCTAAATCTTGCTGGCATGATATGTTTTTTTTTTTTAGTATGCAATGTGGGTTTCAATTGTAGAATTACATTCATGGTTCTATAACCCTTGATTTTTCATCAAAGTGTATTGTACCGTTAGTATTGGTAGAAATAAACTCAGGCTTGAGGCTTTCACAGTCTTTCTCAGGCTTTTGGCGCATGAGCCCTTGAACCAAGCGCGTAGCCAGGATTTCATTTTAGGGGGGGGGGGGCGGTAGTGAGCACGCGAAGCGTGCGAATCACTTAAAGAGCGCGCGTAGCGCGCTCCCTAGGGGGGTGGGTGCAGGGAGGGGGGAGTTTCCCCCCTCCCTTGCGAAGCGCGGAAGCTTTGAAAGAAGACGATTCGTTGTACCTTTCTCGACTCATAATCCTTGTCTGAATTCAGTCCGCCCCTCCTGCGCATAGCGCGGAAGCTTTGACGTATTATTAAACAAAGAAGACGATTCGTTGTACCTTTCTCGACCCTTAATCCTTATCTGTATTCAGTCCCCTTCTTTCGAAGCGCGGGAAGCTGTGCGTTTCATTAAATTATTAGAGAAAGAAGACGATTCGTTGTTCCGTTTTCGACTCTTTATCCTTAATTTGAACTCAATTTCCCCCTTTTCCCCTTCCCGCGCGAAAGCGCAGAAGTTTTGACGTGTCATTAATTTATTAGAGAAAGAAGACGATTCGATGTACCGTTCTCGACTCTTAATCCTTATCTGAATTCAGTTTCATCCCCTCCTGCGCAAAGCGCGGAAACTTTGAAGTTTTATTAAATTATTAGAGAAAGAAGTCGACTCGAAGTTCCGTTCTCGACTCTTAATCCTTGTCTGAATTCAGTCCCCCCCCCCCCCCTCCTCCTCCTGCGCGAAGCGCGGAAGCTTTTACGTATTATTAGACAAAGAAGACGATTTGTTGTACCTTTCCCGACCCTTACATTTTTATCTGTATTCAGTCCCCCTCTTTCGAAGCGCGGAAGCTGTGCGTTTCATTAAGTTATTAGAGAAAGAAGACGATTCGTTGTTCCGTTTTCAACTCTTTATCCTTAATTTGAACTCAATTTCCCCCTTTTCGCGCGAAGCGCGGAAGCTTTGAAGTTTCATTAAATTATTAGAGAAAGAAGACGATTCGTTGTACCGTTCTCGACTCCTTTTCCCTTTTTCTTCCTACGTCCTCTTACTTTTTTTTCTTCTCTTTCTCTCTCTTTTTTTTTTTTTGGCCGGCGTTTTGGGGGGGGGGCGACCGCCCCCACCCGCCCCCCCCCCTGGCTACGCGCCTGCCTTGAACTTTACCATTAATATTTTGTAGAGACTACAAATATTTTTTTTTTAACGTAGAAGCTTAACATATTTAAATTTGATTTAGGCTACATCTCTTTGTACCCCCCCCCCCCCCCCCAAGAAAAAAAAATTGTTTGAAACTGCATTACGATAATACCTTTTACCTATGAGGAAAAATGTGCAGTCCATGTTTAGTCATTTAGATCTGTACAATTATAAGATGTGCTGTTCCAAAATTTCAGCTGTTTGTTGTTGTTATGTTTCATTGAATCTTTGGTAGTTTAGTACTGTTTGTCTTATCTGAAGTTGCATTGGGAAACCTTTTAAAAAGCAGGTCATGAGACATTAGGTTAGAAACCCATTAACCAAGTCATTATACAAACATGAAACCAATTAATCATATAGATCTTGTTTGTTTTTAATTCATTTTTCCAAGGCTTTCACTTGAGAAATCAAATGGAATATCTTCTTACTTTTATTACACGCAATAGTCTCTCTTGCAATAGTGTGCTTGTTGATAACAATAATAATAATAATAATAATAATAAATTTATATAGCGCAAATAAAATCAAATCAGGGAGACTTGGATCATTACATTGCACCTTTCATGTTTATTGTAATCCACCAAAAATCGTCCGAGCAAGAGAGGTGAATATTGCATTCCTCCCTATGCCCTTTTACTGAAATTCATCTCCCATCGCCAGGTATATAGTTATATTATAATCACATCTCGGTTGCGGGTGTTCGGAAGAGGGGAACTCGATACATACAAACAGGAGACCGGGATTTGGCGAATGAGGGAGCAAAAATATTCTTGCTGTTTTACGAGGAGGTTTTTTCTTCTCCCTTCTCTACCTCGGAGATGAAAAGCTTGGAAGATATCGTATGGATGGCGGAGTGCCTTGAGCAATGTTCTTGGTATTCACCGCAGCCTATTGTGAGCTTGTTTGCACACAAATTTATAGGAATAAAGATGCGACGGTGGCGTGGTTGGGTGTGTTTAGACCAGATGTTGTGTAATGGTATTAATAGGGTTATATAAATATTTGGGAATATAGAAGTGAGGAGAACGTAGGTGTTGCGATTTTCCCAATTTTTTTTTTTTTTTTTTTTTTTTTTTAGGGGGGGGGGAGGGGAGGGGGGGGGGTCGGGCATTTTAGATGTAATTTATGAAAAAGGTTGACATGTAAGGCTTCTTGTGCCTATTTTCCTGCTTTTTCTCACTTATCTGGTATAGACAGTTTATTGGTTCACAATGTATCATTGGTGTCTAGGATTCTATTATACTGTATATCGATTGGAATGAGTAAAAAAAAAAAAAGATTAAAAAAGGGTTGAGAGGGATATGGTTATACCAAACAAATAGTACAGATAAATTAAGGTACATGAAGGAACGAGTGAGGTAGAAGATGGAAAAATGGAGAATTATACCGGTACCTATAGTGAGAGAGTGAAGACAAAAATGATGCTGTGTGTATGTGTGTGGGAGAGGGGGAAAGAGAGAGAGAGAGAGAGAGAGAGAGAGAGAGAGGGGGGGGGGGGGGCTGCATACTTCATCACTAGGGATAATCCTGATAGCATTTTATGTCTTACTACACAGCACACACCATCATCCAGTGTACTGGTGTAAACACCACTACACTGCTGCCATGCATGAGATGTGCGTATGTAACCCGATGCCTCCCTCTGAATGCTTCTAACATGATTTGATGGCTGGTTGCACTAAGAGGTGATGATTACTCTCTGCCAATGTCATCTGCTCCTCTTCCCTCCTCTCTTTATCTCCTCTCCATCACCTCTTCTTTCCTTTTCTCCATCATCTCATCTTTCACTCCTTTATATCTTTTTAAAATCCAACTATTCTCTTATAAAGATTCTGTAGCTAATCAATAAGTTTTCTCAATCTTTATATTTGCAACAAAGCCCATGGTGTGTCTTCTTCACTATAGAATGTGAAGTCCTGGTACTCACACCTCTCTCTCTCTCTCTCTCTCTCTCTCTCTCTCTCTCTCTCTCTCTCTCTCTCTCTCTCCTCTCCCTCTCCATCTCTATCCGTATATCTATTTATATTTATATCTAGGTAGCTATCTATATGTCTATCTTTCTTTTTCTCTTGTACTTGTACTATTTATTGAATCACTCCATCTTCCAGCTCTTCCTCCCCATCTGTTTACATCTGTCTACAACCCTCTCGTTCTTTCAAACATACCCTCCATCTCCTTGCCAACACCCCTCCTCATTTCATCTTGGTTACCATGATCTTGAGGTCACAAGGTCAAGTTGTTGGATGATGAGCCCACTGCTTAGTGACTCACTATGATGATGAGGTATGTTGAGGATGATGATCATCATCATCTTGAGATGACGATTGCTTGCTACAGCCCGTGTAATGCGATGTGTGTAAGCTTTCTGGAGGATTGCCAGTTTATGAGGGGCTGTTTAGCATCAATCAAGAGCATCATCCGCTTGATTTGTGATTGGTAATCAGGATACAGAAGAGAGTGTCATGTCTGTATCTACTTTCTTAAAGATAAACTTGAGTTCTGGTAAAAAAAGAAAATGAATTCTCACAGAATCTAACAAAACTTACACTGAATGTTCAAGATTACAAATAAATGTCATGTGCCAAACAATTTTGGAAGAAATTGTATACTGGCTGAGTAATGAGCATAGAAAGATAAGGAAATCAGGGTAGTACTAGCCCCGACACCATGTGTGTTGTCCCATATATAGCTTTCTGTGTACTAGTGCTGTAGTCAAACGTTTAACCGTCCGGTATCCGACCGCCCATGGCGGATTCCGTTTTCAATTGGACGGTTTTGTTTTCCTGTTTTTTTTTTTTTTATTTATCTATTTTTTTTAAATTTTTTTTTAAATTTTTTAAAATATTTTTTTAGAGTTTCGATTTATGCCCCTCCACCTGGCACTATGCCTGGCAATGTCTCCCAGCTCAGTTATCTGTGTGTTGACTCACCACTCTGAAACTAGAACAACACTTCAATTTGTCTGTCATCTTGGTTTGAAAGAAATCTTTGTAATAGATCTCAATATGTATTTTATAATAATAATTCATCCTACTTTTACACACCGCGTATACCACAAGGTTCTATCCTAAGTTCTCTACTGTTTTTAATGTACATTAATGATCTTACACATTCTTCTAAAAACGAAATTTTTACTATTTGTGACAAGTTCACAAGCACAGATCGGCGCCTTCAAATGCAGCTCGCAGTTAAATGAAAGTCCTTCCCGCAAAAAAAAAGTTTTTTTTTTTTTTTTAATTTTTTTTTAAAATCGTTTAACCGAAAACCGTCCGGTTTTGACTGGCGGTTAAACGGAATTGGAGATATCCGTGATGTTACAGCACTACTAGTGCTTGTTACTTTACCAAGACTCTGCCAAATTTATGATGATTTTGATGACTCCAGAACCTTGCATTACACACCATTACTTACATGCTATATGATCAACTTTTCTGATCCATTTCACACCTTTTCTTTCACAATGCAATCGCATTACCAGAACTCAAGTTTATCTTTAAACAGTGCTCTGGCTTTTACTCTATAGGGCCTACATGGTTTTTGTATCTTGTTTGGAAATTCAAAGGTAGTGAGTTCGATCCATGGCATGGAACTTATGTCCTTAAATACACCCATATACATATACATATATAGCTTCCTTCCACCCAGGCGTTACATGGGTATCTGGTATGATGCAAAAATCATTGCGGTTCACTCAGCAATGCTGCCTAAATAAGTTTAAAATGCTAAATTATAGCAGTTGAGAATCCTGAATTTGATGACTGGGGTAGATGTATGTCTACCGGTATATAGATCAAAAATATTAATAATGGTTTCTTCTTCCTCTTCTTCCTTTCTTATTGCAGTCTTCCTCTTCACTCTTCCTTCATTTATCTCCTTGTTATCCATCCCATTCTTACTTCTTCACATTACATTACAGCCTCGAATCTCATAAAAGTGCTCAAGTAACCTACTGATTTAAAATGAATTATTTAGGCATACGTGTACCTTGCAGTAGCGGGTTTACGTCACTAATTACCATAAAGACACCACCTACATTTTAATAAAGGAAAATGGACAATACCCGGTAATGCTCATTAGAGAACAAAGGGGTGAGCCTCACTTTTATTTTTGAATTCTACTTCAATTCTAACTTTTTTTTTTGGCCTTCCAAGGACATAAAATTAAAGATGACTTTCAGTTTCCCTCAGTTGTTATGATAAATCAGACAAAGAAAACTCACAATATAGCATTTTTCATAAATTTACCCATGGTCAATGGAAAGTGGTAGAAGAAGAAAAAAATGAAAGAAAAAACCCAGCTGTGATTGTGATGATGGACAGACAAACCAGCTCAACAGACATTTTGAATTTTGCCACTCCATAATTGGCTGTATTCTCTCAAACTAGACTCTTCATAGGTAATTGAAAGTAGTTGTACTTGATGCATTGATATGCTGATTATCTTCTAAGTTGTATGCACAATATTGATGGCATGATTTTATTTGTATGATAGTAAGGGTTTTAATGGAAAGGGCGTAAACTTCTTTATATTATATATGTGCATTTGAAGATTTTCAATTAGCCACTTAAATTTTTAAAAGTGATTAACATGGTATTTAGAATGTTAGATTATCAATCCATATTACTCACGACATGTTAAAGAGAAGGTTGAGTTCTGGGAAGAGGTGAAAATAATTTGTGAGCGTTATCATTCTTATTATGCAAGTGTGGAAGAACATCAGATAAGACATGTTCCCTGAAAAGCATGGCTCTTCAAATGCCTTCATATTCTAAATATGTCATGTAACATCGTAAAAATCCGGGTAGGATTTTTACCCCATGTGTTCGTGTAGTCCCATATACATCTTTCTGTGTATAGTGTTTGTAACTTTACCAATACTTGGCCAAATTTCTTATCATTTTGATGATTCCAGAACCTTGCAATACACACAAATTCTTATATGCTAGATGATCCACCTTTTCTGGTTGATTCCACACCGTTTCTTTCACAATGCAATCGCATGACTAGAACTTCTTCTTTAAGTGTGAACAATTTAGCCTATTTACACGTTGTACCTTAGAAATAGCACTTAGTACCGCCATGTTTTAAATGTGATAAAATGTTTTGCTTAATTTACTGCTAGACTAAGGTCTGATGTAGCAAGACTGACTTCATGACTGTCCTCTGGATTGGTCACTCCATTCACCAGTGTGCAAAGTTATGGTAAATGATGTTACCTTATGAATGCAATAGTAGATCCATGTTTATTGTGTCCATCCCAAGTTATGTTCTTCTCTCCTGTTTTACCCCTGTGGCTATAAGAGCGTGTGTGTTTCTCCAAACTTAGCGTCGTGGCTGTAGGGGGTACGGCACAGGAATACGGCACGTGCCTGTCCCACTTACCCCTGTATGGGGTGTGTTGTTTTTTTGTTGCACCTCCCACCCAAAGTGACCCTACTGCTCTTAAAAACAGATTTTCTGAATGAGTTTTTAGCATCATTCAGTGATGGAAATTAGCCTTCCTGTACAGCAGTTTAGTGCTCATTTTGGGAGCTCAGGAGATGTAGTCTTGGATTACAGGTTATGAATTCAGTTTTTTAGAAAAAAGGAATAAAAGGGGGGAAATGGTAGATTCTCATGTCCTGGAGAACCAAATATTATCTTTTGTTGTGATTTAATTTTGTAAAGAGTTGTTATATTAATTATATTCTAAGAATAGAAATTCACTCTATTTGATATTAATATTTCTATTTTGTGTACTAAGTCCCCCAAGCAACTAAGCATGAAATAGCAACCATAAATACTATCTCTAAATTATCCAAGAAGTGAGCTCCATCAACACACTAATTGTATTTTTGATTTTGACCAAGGGCTTTCTTTGAAAATGGCCTTCTTTGAAAATGGCCGGAATTATATTGTCAATTTCCCCCTCATTTATCCAGTCATCAAGTCAGTTAGGCATTCAAAGTCATTCTAATGCCTTTATTGACCAAGCAAACCTTCATATGCATAATAACATCCCCCCCCCCCCCCCTCCCCCTCTCTTTCTCTCTTTATTTACATCTTCTTATTTCTGAGGGCAAATTGATTCGTTTCACTCTGTAATAGATGCTTTTGTCCGGAATTCCCTTTGATATGGATGGTCACTCTGTGGTCATCCTGTCATCTTGTTCCTGTAGGCAAGCTGGTATTTGATTGTCCTAGCTGGGAAGCATGATATGGCCCTTGTGAGTTCTTTATTAAACTTGAAAAGCCCCTAGAGGCTAGAGGCATTGATGAAATCAGCAGAAAAGTGCAGGGCCTTAGAATTATCCGGCAGTGACACTGCAAGGTTGTTAATTCATAGCTGAATGTGTTGTTTAAAATGAAAATTTATGAAATTTTTTTGTTTTTTTGTTTAGCACACTTGATATTAAATATCTTAAAGCTCTTCCATAGAGCTTTGAGAATTATCAGGATTTACTATGTGATTGATGTACAAAGTTCTAAAATAAAACATCCTTTTTCAAATTGGAAATTGAAAGTTGAAATATCAGGATTTTAAAATGGCCTAGGTTCCGACCTAAAATAAATATAGTTCACTCTCAAAATTGAAATATCCAGATTTAGAACAGATTTCTCACTGAATCCAAAATCTATGCACCGTTTCCATTGGGGATTTGGAATGTTGCAGTTAATGAGGGATGAGCGATATGTATGGAGTGATATGATCTAGTGAGATAACAGATGTTCATCATTTATAGCCATGAGCAGATAAGGAAGGCTTGGTTAGGACAATAAATACAGGGCAGAAAGGGAGGAAATCATATGATGAGTTTGACTGCTGGCGATCTTGAGGTGAACAGAGCCAAAAGATCACGGGATTTGATGAGCTGAACAAACTGGATCAGGATGTCAACAGACATGTGGTTTAGAGAACAGAGCATGAGGTGGTGTTCGAACATTATTTGAATTACGTTTTTTGTCTACGTTTTATTTGTCAGTTATCAATTAATAATAATAATAATATTGGATTTTTATATAGCGCACGTATCGACCTTGCAAGGTCCTCAAGGCGCTCCAACATTACCCAGCTATGCTAGGCTGCCGATTTCAAAGTTTGTGTTATTAATTTTTTTTCATTTCACCTGTAATTTCTCTTGATGTTTTGGTCATTGTGGCAATGTACATGTATATAAAAGATTATAATGCTGCCTGAAAATAGTTGGCAATCTTAAAACAGCATATGAAAAATGGAATCTGTAGACTACACTCATATGTATATGCCCTTTACTGAAGCTGTTACTATCAGACTTAGCTCAAGTCAACATAAATTTGGTAAAAGAATCAAATTTAGAGGTAGGGATTTTATAATCAAGCATAATGATCAGTACAGATCTTCAAAACTAGCTGATCTATAAGAGATCAGACTGAGAATATTGAATGAGGCAGTGATTTTATGTTATGAAAATGTGATTCTGTATGAGACTGAACACAATCCGTGGTAGAAGTCGAACAGAAAGTAAAGAGCATGATTTGATGTGACAGAAATCGTGTGGGTGGAGTGTTTTCCCATGTGTAGTAACACTTTAAAGCCTTGTTGTGTATGTTGGGTGTAAATGGCACTTGTACATTAGTTTACCAAATCAGACACAATGTTGTAAATGTTTAGGTCAAAGGGAAGTCCACCCTGATATTAAAGGAAACCTCATCCCCAAAATTAGTGTAAGCATGCTGAAAGATGAGTTTTATTCCTGCCTATTGATGTACAATAATCCTTACGAGAGTGTTCAAGAGATATAATAATTCAGATATTTTTGGAATGATATACATGTAATGCATTTTAGCATGACATGGGCGCAACAATGTTCTTGATAATGTGACATACCAGCCAAACTTGTACATGTATCATGCACTAAGCTCTAGTTGGAAATACTTTATAATTGAAAAAACAAAACCTTTACTTTTCAATGAGCAAAAATCTTAGCTGAGAAGGTATTAATTATATTTGGTGACAAATATATAACAGGGGAACTATTAAGACTTGTTTAATAAAAAATGCTAAATTATAGTAGTTAACAAATCTATTTCATTTATATGAAGCCTTCACACAAGAATAACGACCACTTATTGATATAATAAGCCCAAGATTTCTCTTGATATTTTCTCGACCGAATAGCCCGTTAATTGCAACTGCGGGCTGATGAAGACGCAAATTAGCTTGCTATTTTGAGATTGGGCTAGTTAAAATAGGGAGCTATTTGGCAAACTCAAGCTGAGGAGAACAGGCCTAGGGTGACTGGTGCCCTCTTTGTACTATAAAATATTATAGCTTTCAATTTCCTTGTGTTTATCACCCCTACTCCTGGCTCCAGCTATAATAGCAACTTTTTATAATTTCTCTTCAATTTCTTCACAACCCTCCTGTCTAGTACATGAACTAATAAAATATTTATAGCTTACAAGACAATACCTTCCTGATAGTCAAAAAGAGGAATTTCTCTTTCCAATTTTGCCTTAACTTTAATTTGGCGTGAATTACATATGTATAGTAATTTTCAGTAAAAAATTAAAACTATTGGCTTCAATGTTTTTCTGATAGTTCGAAGAGAAATATTTGTTGCAGTATCTACAAGTATACCTTTTATAGCTGTATTGAAGTATAAAGCCTATAGCAGAAAATATATCTTCCATGCTATCTCCGTGATAGCGAGAAAGAAGAATTTGCTTTCCAATTTTTGGGAGGAGCTTTATTACTTGGAAATAAACATTTATAGAAATAAAAACACCTTCAAAGAGAGGAGCTGTAATCCATGAACTTTAAGACAAGCATTATCTGAACATTGTAATAATAATTCTACAATGTAGGTGTTGCATGGGCTAGTGTCTTTGAAATATAATCCCTTTAGCTTTTACCTTGAGTTAAGTTTAAAATTAAATATACCGAAGCTTGGAGGGAACAAAATCTGAAAAGATAAGTAAACAGAGAAAGTACACGCAATGGCATGAGGTCATGAAGTCCAAATGAACCGTGAAATTGAAAAAAGGTGATTATACCTCAAATGACACCAATATTTATTGAGGTTTCTACCAAAGCAGATCTCTTGTTGTATTCTCTCTACTTTGGCTAGGTATTACTATTACATGTCCAATGGATCAGCTGAAGGAGATAGTTATGGGACACCCTTCTTGTTCTTGTTTTCATTTTGTTTGCCTTCAATCGGTGTTCGCCTTTGAGACTTGCCCCTACAAGGCTACACCATACCTATATACACACCCAGGAGTCAGTCAGTCATTTGCATAAATCACACATGATCCCTTGTTTGCTAAATGATGAATCACTAGTCTCTGCTCCAGGCTTAAGGAGGTCATTAGTATTAGGCACAGGGGCTATTTTAACTTTTGTTACATCAGTCAAGCATCAGCTCCTTTCACTGTCGATAGGGAGACTTCTAAAATATTAATGGCCACTTAGAGTCGGTGGCAAGGCTTCTAGGCTCGAGATGAAAATAAAGCTGTATTTTTAACAAGGGCAGAACTCCAAGTCTGTGCTTGAAACCTTCGTATTACAGGCATGAAAGTTTGATCCAAACCTTTGAGCCATTTCCCATCATATTTCAATTTATTAAGAGCTTATGAAGAGCAATCCTTTTCAGGGAACTTTTCTACTATGATTTTCTTCTACTCTGAGAAAATTCAGACATGTTTTTTGAAATCTTAACCAGAACTGGGCCTTCTCTTTAAGCATGCTTTTACTGAGTACATGTTACTGCGCTTATTGTTTGCATATTGAATGTAAGATACTGTGCCATTACTAGGTTACATCATCAATATGCATGCATAAGTGTCAATAAGAAGTGTAGAGCCTGTATTAGAAAAAAGCTTTTTGCAGCAGACTGTAATGATGATTACATTAGGATTCTAACAATGTTGACTACAGTGATGATTGGATTATGTTTTGGGCATTAAGTACAATTGTATTTGAGATAAGGAAGAATATATTTCTTTAAGATATTGGAGTACATAAATCTTAATACAAATCCATGAATGGCTGATTTGTAAATGTATATTGTTTTTCCTTTTATGCTTACAGTGTTTGGGTGTGATTAGATGCAGAAGAGTATGATGTACCGGTACATTAGTTCATTTACTAAAAGATAATTGGAAATAGTAACAAGGTATAAATGTCTATGTCATAATACTACTCATTTGCTTTATTGTAATTGATGGCTGCAACAGAACACATGCGACTTTGGAAATCAAGAGTTTTTTAATGTAAATGAATGAAATACTGGACTTGGAGTGAAATATTAGAATATGATTTGAGGAATGTGATGTATACTAAATTCAGATGTATACTAGAATTGTATGATAAATATAAGAAACATAAGAAAATATGAAATACAATAATTTAAATAATTGTTAGAACCCTGTCATCTGTAAATAAAGTCATCTTTGATTGAGCAATAACTGGGACAGAACCTCACAGAGATTTTTTTTATTTTTTGGGAAAAGGATTTGGGCCAGTAAGTCCTTGGTAAATGCAAACCCAAATTGTTGCCCTATATCAATGTTTCCTCAGGCCATCTCGAGCGTGATTTCCGACTCCTCCATGTTATCTTTGCCCTGGTGTGCAGCGCAGCAATTTTCTAATCAGTGACAAAGAGCAGTGCCGCAAGTCCGCAATTGCACAGTTATTGATTTTGAGCCAGGAAGGGAGAGCAAGCGAGGAGAGGTGGAAAGACACAATTACACCCGCTGCCTGCCGCCATGTTCTGGGTACAGCAATTGGCCTTGTCTTTTCTTGCCCCTAAGTTTTTCATTATTTCAAAATTTTGGAGGAGTTTAGTCATTCATTTGTGATTAGAAGAAAAGTAGAGCAATAGGGCTAGAAGGCACTGAGGATTTGTTGTAATAGGAGGAGTACTTTTTGACTAATGGCCACTCGGTCATTCTCTTGCTCTCCCTTCCCCTCTCTCTGTCTCTTTTGCTCTTCCATCTCTTTCTCTTTGTCTCTCTCTCTTTCTCCATCTCTCTCCCCTCTCCCTCTGTCTTTTTATCTTCCCCACTCTTTCTCCCTCCCTCTGTAAAAAAACATAGTGCAATTTGAATATCATGACAAAGCAAACAAATATAATTGAGTAAACCAGACACCTGTGTTATCTATATCTCTAGCTTTGTCATTTTTGTGATATAATTGGCCTATACATTGACTGTGACTGCATAAAGACTTTATTTATAGGCGTTTTCACCCTTATGACAAATGGAGAAGCAATACTAATGAATTACTAATGAAGTGACGGGTATACTCCTTAATCTCATTCTTATTAAAAAAAATACAAAATGGGGAATCATTTAGATTTATTAGTTGCAAGCAATTGAAATGGAAGTGTTAAGTTTATTGTTGAATGTGTGTTGCTAAGGAATTCATAGCGATGTTTATTAACCAACAGCATGCTAGGTGTTGATAATGCCTTATAGTTGTTCTGTGGCTGACTGTGAAAGGGTGTGGCAGGCAGGAGCTTAGCAGGGTTATTCCCTCTTTTATCAGAATGAGCATTTGTCACACACCTGTGTTCAAATAACCAGAACGAGACACGTCAGTTGCTCTCCCTAGTATGCGGGAAGCCGGGTAATCGGAAGATACATCTTGGAATCATTTCTGCATGTACAATCAATTAGTAACTTCCCATGAGTGTGTCAGGCAAAGAGAGGATACACGGTAGCAGTACGACTTGATAATAAGCTTCACAATTACCGCACATGGTCATGTGACATGCGAAAGCAAACAGTCGAGGTGGTTTCTTAACAGAAAGCAGATGGCGTTTGATGTCTTGACACATCACCCTGCCGTGTCTATTCTCGGCTCTTCGAGACACTTTCCCCTACATGATGGTCGGCCATCTTTTTTTTATAGTTCCTCTCTCTCTCTCTCTCCTTTCCCTCATCCCTTGTCATCTTGAAGAGTGTAATTTGATTTCAGCGGCTGTTAGCAAGGCGCTAACGCCGTGCATTAGTGAACTCGCGAGGAATAGATCGCTGTCGTTTGGCGCATCAAATGATCGGAGAAGAGGCAAGACTTTATGACGTATGAGACTGGTGACAGCACCTGGGAGGTGAAGGGGTGTCATTATGAAAAGCTTCTATTGCATATCCACCTGGGAAATCGTGTACATCTCCTTTATAGTGGAGACATATTGCAATTTGCTTGCTCCTATGAAAAGCTCTATTTTCTCATGGTCTGTTTCTTCCCTCTAGCACTCTCTTTCTCTTCTCTCCCTTCACTCTCCTCCTCTTTCGCCCCCGACTGCTCAGTATACATTGTATGTCTAACTCCATCTCTCTTCTTCTGTATCTTTTTTTCTCTCTTTTGCTTCCTCTCCCTATCCCTCTACATTAACCTGTTATCTCCCTTTTTTAAAATCTTTTTCTATTAAACTTCCCCTCTCTTCTTCTTTACTGTTCTTTTTCGTTCACCCCCCCCCCCCCCACTTCTCTCTCACTCACTTGTACTGAATTTTCTTATATATTCTCATTGTACTGTCTATGTTCGTCATTTCTGTACTAGTACTCTAGATGGATTTTTGCAGCAATCTATCTCCTTTTCATAATAATATGAGCCTGATCAAATATTCATGTGAGCTTTCAAAGAAAGCCTGCTACCTGTTCCATGAAGCATGATAGTCATTTCTAAAGGAATAATTCACATATACATATTAAAGTGGCTATGAAATATAAATAGTGCATTATTCTTTACGACCATAGTGCTATATCCCTCAGATCCGGAATAAATAAATGCTAGAAGCCCTCGCTTGGTTCTATGCCGTATTTTAGTAATAACTGTGATGGATCATCCTCCATTTTTAAGTAATTACATCACATACGATATACGTATATTTTACCAAATGAGACCATTAATATCAATGAAAGTGGGGATGGTGTTTGATGCTATATACTAAAAACCATCACAGCTTTATCTAATGACATTGACAATGTTTCATCACTGCTGTCATCAAAAATTCATGGCATCCATTAATGGGATGATGCGATGAATATTTGATAATTCCCCCTTTGACAATTCCTCTTCCTCTATTATTCTTTTTTTCTTTTTACACAAAATACTTTCTAATTCTGTCATTTTTGGGCCAAGGTAACGGTTGTTCATTTTCGCCTTCTGACAAACACAAGGCCATCCTTTCAATTTGGAGGTAAAAGTATCACTTTGCGAAATTTAATTTAACAGCTTTGATGGAAGTGTTTCTCCAATTAATATCACTCAGGGGAATTGGTCTGTGATGTCTGTTAAGAAATGATGTGATGGACACTGATATTATGGTGTTGACCTTGGTCGAATAGAGGACCTAGATGAAAATTATCTCCTGATCATTTTAATTGGTTATGCTATATTAATTCCATTATGATAAAGCCTGTTCAGATGTGGAAGACTTTGGTCTAATCAAAACGATTACTCTGTAGCTGTATGATTAGTAGACAAGTTGTGTGTGAACGCCTAAGAGCGAAACTTTGCATATATACACTTTGTATTAATACTTTGTATATTATAAAGAGCTTTGTAAAGCAAAAAAAAACATTTCTGAATCGTTTTGTTGGGGAACTTGGAAAAGAATTAGGGTCTTTCCATTTGCTGTCTGAATGGTGTAATTTGTAGAAATTGTACACTATCGTGCTCTTTCCTCAGAATATGTAACGTTTCCTGTATACTATTGTATCCTGTATGTACCAGTATACTCTTTTCTATGGTTATTGTATAATGTTTTGTAATACGATAATTACACTTGTGTGAAAGGTTTATTCAGTGGAAAAGACAAGAGCTGTATTAAAAATGGTACCTGTCTGAAAATGAAGGACAGATTTGAAAGGAAACCAAGGAAATTATTATTAGTTGTGGGCTATCAAAATCACAATGATTGCCATTATTTTCATAGTTTAATGTACCATTTACTAATGAAAACTCCAATGTTAAGAATACATGATATCTCACAAATTGGTTTTGCCTCATCACTTGACTGAAAATGCACATAGGCCTATTGAGTATGGTGATTATGACATGGCATCCATATATTGGTGTTTAATGTAAGGAAATGAATTTAGCATTCCTTTAATTACTTGCTGCGCAGGAAATGATGTTATCCATGGTTACACTTCCTTGCAAAAACACACTCATAAACCCAGAAAGATATTTGCCTTTATTTGGTTAGTTGCGTAGATGCTCTGTAATTATAGACAGTAAATAGACAGACAATAACAAATTGTCTTGTTTTCTGATCTGTTAATTCTGCATAGTTACATGTAGCTGGCTGGGGAAGAGCCAGGATGTTTTAAAAGGGGTGGTAAGTTAAACACAAGCAATTAAAAAATATGAAATTAAGGGACATTTGTTTGCTATACTGTATGCTAATAGGATTTAAGGGAAGGAGGGGGTTCTTTGTGCTCTAGTAATCCCCCACTGCAATCATTTCATCATCCCAACCACAAAACCCATTTCCAAGTCCTATTCCAAAATCAATATTAGTAACCAAACAAAAAAATGAGCAGTCAGTTATGAGTAAAGAGAAAACAACTTGGCAACAATTATGAGGATGGGATTGTTTGTTTAATCTGTTTGCCTTGTCTGTTTGTAAGGTCTCGCCTGAGCTCCTGCTTAGCTAGCCTATAGGTCACGATGATTGACATCTATTTCTGTGATGTTTAATAGCCATAGCTTTATACAAGTTTACGAGTTTGAATTAAACTGGATTTCTAATGTGATTCTGACAGTCTGGCTGAGGTATTTATGAATTTGCTAACAAGTATTTTCTATTTGAGAGAAGTTGTATAATTGAATTTGATCACTGGTTTATGTTGATTTTTATGAAAATGAAATGATCACCATGATTTATAGATAACTGTAGGCTATGTGGTTTTTTGTAGAGGAATGGGAGTTGTATAATTCAATGTGAACTCGTAATTTCTGCAGAGTTCATGAAGTTGTAATTGTTGCCATTTATTGGAAGTTTAGATCTAAATTGATCAATTTTTGTTATTGGATATAGTCATTGTGTGATTGTAGAGTTTAAGGATTTGTACATGTATTAACTATGAATAGAAAACCTGTATAGTTGCAGTCTTGCAGAGATTTATAACAATCTAAATTGTTGTCATGTAATTATAGTTTGAAATGCTAGATTATGGAATATTAATTGATGAGACTTGGGGTATTACCACACAGATATGAACATAAATTTGAAACAGAAAGACATGCATAAATGGATTGAGAGTTGCAAAAAGAAGAAGAAGTTGTGTGAACAAAAGGAAGAAAACCGATTGAAAGTGCAAGTGATTGAAAGATCAGAGTGTTATACTATGTTCACTCAACCTTCTTTCAACATGTCAATACAAATTGATGATTCATTTAACTATCATGTACTGTAGGGGTGTATCCAAATGGGAAGCATGTTCTACTACTGTCTGGCATAATATAAATATTATCTATAGGATTTCTTATTCAATGATGTGTTTCACTTTCCATTCAAGAGGAAGTATTTCATTGTATTCACATCATAGAACCACCAAGATTGAAATGTACTGTATGTAATACAAGTTGCTGCACAATGACAGTGCATTTAAGTCCTTGAAACCACAATGATGAACAAACATGATGTCGAAGAACACTGCAAACTTCCTCACCAGTTAAATGTGCTGGTGCTGATACCTACACTGAGTATGTTTGAAAGTGCAGTGCTTCACTGAAAGCCTGATTGAAACAAATCATGCTAAATGTGAACTGACTTTTAAAATCAATATAAGATAAGACTTTATATCCCTGGCACAGATAGCAGGTATATTTGATAGCTTTTCTACTCAAACACAAATTCGTTACCCTACATATAAAGTGGACAACAGGACTTAGAGTGACCACTTTTCTGCGCCTCCAACCGGTCCCCTTTCGTTTCATCTGCCGCTATTTCCTGCCCCAAGAGTTGGTTGACTCCTGTCTTTAGCCAGGAGGCACCATACTGTATCAACTCCTTTCGGTAATTCCCTTCTCTGTTCTCTTATTAATAAAAGAAAAAAAGGAAATTTGTGTCATTATTTTGTGGTTAGCTCTGTGTTTAGATTTGAGTAGTGAGGTATGGCAATGTATTGTTTCTCGGGGGAGGGGGGGGGGGGGGCAGAGGAAGTTTACAAAAGTATTTTGCCAAACCAAAGAAGCATGGGGTGAGTCAAGAAAAGAGACAGAAATTAATAATGTAGTTTCATAGATTGACAGATCAAGATAGAGGTAGTAGGAATAATAATTGATTTTAAAAAGGTAGAAAGAATAATGTCAAAGGACATATTGACATAGATCAACAGATGAATTTGAATAAAAGATAAGAGGGGTGTGAAGAAGAACAAAAAGATTTATTTAAAAAAGGCAAAATTTGGGTGATTCTACTGATAAGCAGATGACAAGTAACTCTGAAGTAGAGTAGCCACGTAAGGGTACAAACAATAGAGAAGGATATACTCGGCATCTGATACTTATGTGTAAGGCAATATCTCTTGTGAAGTGAACTCAATCATATTTGGAGTGTTTGACTGCGAGTATCCCGATCCAAGATGCTCACTAAAAGGTTCAAATCAATATCAATCGTCCCTTGGGCCGGCAGCCCGGCACGCAATCAAATGGTCAGACGGTCAAGTATGCCCAGTTTCTTTCTATTTCTTGTCCTCTGCCTTTTATTGAACCATGGTCAGAGCTTACAACAGCGATGGTTTAACTTTTTAAGACATAAGTCGAAGATCATTTTTATTGCATCATAACAGGATAATTTTCCACTTTAAAATCATTGATACGCAAGACTATTGCTCCTGTGAATTTGATCTTCAAAAAATATTATCTCTACAGTATTATTTAGTGTGTATTGAAATATGCTGTATGGCAGATTGTTTATAGATACATACTTGTACACAAGTCTCATTTTGATTGAATCTATTTTGAGTGTTTATTGTTATTGCTATCACAAGTCTTAAGAGCCATTCATTTTGTTCAGGGTAATGTTGGAGTAATATACTACTCATTGCATGGAGAAGAAAACAATTCTTTTCCCAATTTGTCTAGGTACCTTGTTTTAATCATAGAGCTTCTATTGAGTTCTAGTGTCAGGTCTGTGTAATGGAGGGCAAAATTACTTCAGTTATATTTATTCACAATGGCGTTTTAGTCACTTGCAAGCATGAGAAGACGATCTGGTATTAAATCATGTACAGATGAAGGTCTCTTGTTAATGTTTTATGCGGGGTGCTCAAAGCCTCAAAGTGTCATCCATTTTCATCTCTTTCCTCACTCTCTCCTCCCTCCTCCCCCCCCCCCCCCCCCCCCAAAAAAAAAAATTCTTTCTGGGCAGAAAGCCCGCAGAGATGATATTTACGTTAAGTGCTCGGAGAAAATGAGTATTACAAAGGGACGTGCCTGGCGCTGGGTTTGGAGGCATTAATCGCCGCCGTCGTGCACGGCTTGTGCTGTTATGACATCAGTCGTCTGTGAAATGGGGATCACCTGATTATGTGCAAAGAGCCCCCTTCTGCATGTAGCTGAGGGAATCACACACTAGAAGAGTGAGTGTGTGCGTGTGTATGTATGCAGTGTCTTGGTGCCCGTTTAATGCGTGTAAGGAAGGGTGCTGAAGATGGGCAAGGGAGGGGGATATTTGATATTTAGGGATGCAGTTTAGGATGCATTGAGATGTTGGTGGTTTGATGGAGGGGGTGTCAAGGATTCTAATGTGGTTATGTGTGCATGAGAAGGGTTTATCAGTGTGTTACAAGGGGCCTTGATGGTGTGGGAGACTGGTAACTAATGTGTATCAATCAGGAGTGAGTACTTATGTCACAGAATACCAATCAACATCAACAATGGAACTGCATTCTCCATATTTTGTTTATTATTTAATTATGACAAATTGACAATGTCATTTGAGGTTTAACAAATCCAAAGGTATCATCTCATAAATCCATCACTTTCACTCCTCCAGGTCATTCAAGAAATGTAATTTTAACCCAATCATCCATAAAGCTAAATATAGCTTCACACTTTTTCTGGTTACTTGAGGGAGTCCATATTTCAGACTAGCACTCGCCCCAGGAAAAAACAAACCCAGCTTATTCTATCTTCTTCCCATTTATTATATTTTGCAAGGGCAAGAGCAATCAATTTGACTGTGGCGGTCGGGTTTGCTAAGCGTGACAAACAATGGTCTGCTTGCTGTCGGTTTGTCCATCTGAGTGTGATGGGAGAAGGTTCAAAAAGGAAACCGCTCTACCACCACCATTCAAATGGAGAATGAGGAGAGGGAGAAGTAGGGGGGGGGGGGGTAAGACAGTGATTAAAAAGCTGTGATGACGATGGAATGAATGACTACTACGGCCCATAAATCTCCAATGAATGATGGATGTTGTGTTTTGATAGCAAAGAAAATTTGTGCTGACTCGGTTATTAGTTGGATGGCATCTAGAAATGCCATGGATTTGTAAGGAGAAAAATCATCATATACAGGATCGTATTAATGGGGAAAATCTATTACCTTATTTTCTTCCGTTTTAAGACCACTGAGAATACATGTGCAAATTCTTTAAAAAAAAAACCATGAATAAGGAAATACAAAATCATATTGTGAGTTGTTGACATCCATGTACAAAAGTTTATATAAAAAAAGAGTAGTTTGCTATATTTCCATCACTGCATCGCATGAGTATTTGTATTTGAAATAAATTATGACAAATAGGTTGCTTTTGTTAGGAAAACACCATCGCAGAGACTTATTTAAAATCAGCATAAGAATAAGGCCGTTTCAATATCCTTGTGCGTCATTGAATGAAATGCGCAAACTTATAATCTGCACATTCATTTTTTTGTAGGCAAGGCAGTAGGGTATAGGAATCGACCTTAAGTTGATTTCTTGAAGTTTCTGTGATCATGTTGGGAATATGTGATTCTTTGAACTTCATTTTTTGGAATGTGAATTCTGTCTTTACATTGTATACCATCTTCTGAAGATATGAACTTAGTGCATATGAAATCCAATGTCTTGATACCTTAAGTATCGTCTTGATACCTTAAGTAGATGTTACCTAAAAAGGTGTCAAGTACCATATTTTAAAAGTGTGAATGGTATTTTTGGTTTTGTTGATATCACTGTGCATAATTGCAAATGTACAGAGGAGTATGTGGCTGTGTCTTGATATCATTGTAGCTTTGACTGGCAGTCATAGTTGTTTAGTTACTTTGAAGCAAAAAGGGCAGTAAATATGGACAAACCAGTATCCAAACCACCTCACTTGTTGTGCAGTGATGATAAGGGTATGTCTGTGCACAAGTGCATTGAAATCATACACCATCTATCAGGCTATATACATACATACATACTTCTATCTTTGCATACAGGGCAGGTTGGTGCACTTCTGCGCACAATTTTCAAACCCTTTACTCTCTAATGGACATTTCATGTATGATTGACATGTTAATGGTGGATTCTAAGACATTTCAGGGCTCAATGTCTCTACTGCCTGACGGCTTGAAATGTTAGAAGGGAAAGGGTCATTGTTCCCTGCCATTTCAATGTGGTGATTTCCCGGTTGAAAAAAATGTCAGTGAAAAACACTTATGTAGATTTCTCAGGTTTTCAAGAAGAGATGGAATTTTTGTCGGCTTTGAGCTTGAAACAACTTTGTAAATGTGAATTTAGCTTTCAGTTTATTATATCTTTTGTGTGTGCATGGAGTAATCAATGTATTGATATACGTAAGTGTTCTCATGTTGATTTATCTGCTCAGAGCCATGTAGAGTTAATGCAATGTTGGCTCTTGTCAGAGCAGTGCATTGCTTTAAAATCTGGATCAAATACGTTGAAATAATTACATTAACAGTGAAATTAAATCTGTTTCCAGTGATTTGATAGAATAATGCAAGAAATGTGTCACTTGCTTCAGAGTTTTGATACCCCCCCCCCCCTCCCCCTTGAGATAAACATATTATCAAGTGCTCTGTATTTAAGGGAATTTGTGCTACACAGATCATATTACTTGCTCTGACATTGTTTTAAGTTGACATAGATGAAGTAATATACATGTAATTAATATGCTTGAAATCATAAATATAGTTCAGGTATACACACTACCTGCATAATTCACTGCTACTATCTCTTTGATCACCAAGCCATTGAAGGAACAGCTTACAGGAATTTAGAGAGGTTATTAAACTCTAATGTATAATTAAAGAGAGGAAGAGAGAGAGAGAGAGAGAGAGAGAGAAAGTTGACATACAGTGTATTAACAGAGAGAGAGAGAGAGAGAGAGAGATCAATGTACTTTTGATGATTTCATTTACCATTGCTTTTCCTCTCAAGTACTTCAAGTATACAAGTTAACAGCTTTCTGGCTTTGAGCAGATGCAGTGTACTTGTTACATGTTACAGGCATCTCAAAAACCACTTTGTGTTCTTGCACCTTTGCTTCCCCTTGACAAGAAGTCAATAAGCCATTAGCTGTACT
The DNA here is from genome assembly GCA_035222895.1 of Strongylocentrotus droebachiensis. Lineage (NCBI taxonomy): Eukaryota > Metazoa > Echinodermata > Echinoidea > Camarodonta > Strongylocentrotidae > Strongylocentrotus > Strongylocentrotus droebachiensis. The sequence goes on along the minus strand of JAVYIG010002475.1, from coordinate 222,741 downwards.
TTGCACAAAGACATCATTTTCCCATTTTGGACTGATCTATATGGTATAAAAGTTGGAATGATCTGGCAAATCTGATCTGGCAAATCTGAGCTTTTAAATTATGGATGCATGTATTGCATGCTTCTTCACTAAATAGCTTCTCTTTGTTTCTGTTCTTGAAACAAACTTCAGACCCTGCATTGCCATTGTGTCAGAAGATTAAAAACATGAGGAATGGTATCATGTTAAATATATAGACTTTATGCTCGGAGAATTAGATAAAAGAGTGAAAATAATATAACTTTCTGTGTTTTTGATGGAGATGACTATTAAGTCTAACAATTTTGCAGACTTAATACTAATAAAATAAACACATTAATAATTGTGTAGGCCTGATGATTAGGTATGTTGAAATTAAAGAAATAAGAATAGAAAATAAATCATCACATGGATTACGTAATAAAATTGGATTGATAATAGAGTAATCTTGACTTTTATCTGGTAATGCACAGGGTCTTATTTCTTCCACGCCAAAAGCGCTCAGCCAAACTGGAATTATCGGTGTTGGATAATGTGCTGTGCTATCATGAATAGTTAATCGAAAGGCTAAGAAGACGGAAAAAGAGAGGGATTCGTGTGTGGCGTCTAATCATTCCTTATTTAATGGTTTGCATGGATTGGTATTGGGTTGCGAAGCGTGTGTGTGTGTGTGTGTCGTGGTGGGTGCTGGTTTGAGGTGGCTGGCGGTAAATTGAGTGGTTGAGCGCGTCAGGGCATATCGCCTTTCAAGACCAAGCTAGCTGGCATCCTGGATTTTGCTGGCCTTTTCTGCTTGATTGTTGACCCGGCCTTTCTGACTCTTCTGTCTCTTCTCTCTCTCTTCTCTCTCTCTTCTCTTCTCTCTTCTCTTCTCTCTTCTCTCTCTCTCTCTCTCTCTCTCTCTCTCTCTCTCTTTCTCTCCTCTCTCTTCTCTCTCTTCTCTCCTCTCTCTTCTCTCTCTTCTCTCTCTTATAAATTTTCTTTCTTTTTTATCATCTTTCCTTTACATTATATCTTTGTCTTTTGCTGTTCTTCTTCTTTATTTTCCCATTCTCCCTCTCTCCCTTCATGTGTCCACCCCTCTCTCTCGCTATCTCCTTCTGCTTCTCTCCCCTTCACCTCTCCTTTTATCTCCTCCATCCCCCCCTTCTCTCTCTCTCTCTCTCTCTCTCTCTCTCGTTTCCCCTCTGCTTTTCTCCTCACTTTGTTCCTTGTAATCTATCTGTTTTCAACTTCATTTCCCTTGATAATCCATTTTGGCTTGTAGTAATCTTTTGTAAATTCCTTTTTCTACTAGTGGGGATTCATAGAAAGAATGCATCTATTTATGTCATTGTCATAATACATGTATATTACAATCTCTATTTGTTTTTAATTTGATTTTATATCCACTTCTTTAACAAAAAAAGAGAATTAAGATACAACATGCAATTCAGAATTTTGTTCTACATCTTATTTCTATACTAATGTTTTAAATGAGTGGAAATTCAAATTCATTCAAATTCAAATTCAATTTTATATCACATCTCTTTAAATGATTGATGAAGATATGACTTGTTGGAACACAACCTTCCAACAAGTCATATTTCCATCAATCATTCATTTCCACTCATGTAAACATAAGTATATATATATATATATATGTAAATTAAAGAAAGAGAACTGGGGGAATGAGAGTGAGAAATAGAGAGGGGGTATATATAATGTTGAGTCTAACTGAGGGTAATCCTAACTGATATTAAGTTGGTTCTAACAGAAGGAGAGAATTGAGAGGAATAAGTCAGTGAAAGTTTGAGCAAATTACGTATAAAAATAATAAGAGAGTTATGGACCTTCCCTTTAAATGACTATAAGGAAATGAAGCACTTATTTGAATGTAGCTTACTGAATATCTATCACATGAAGAAGAAAAAAGCACTCTGTGTATAAAAGCAATTAAAGTACATCCTCAAAGAATTGTCAAGGCCACAAGAAATGTGATGAAACCCCCTTCCTCAAAACAAACTTTACTCCTTGCATGAGCCAGCATGTTTGTCTTTTGTGCATGCACCTTGATGTGTATTTCATGTTTGCATTCCTTATTTTCTCACCATCCACCTCATGCATTTGTCTCTTTTTAATAAACGTTTTAATAAAATCCTCGTTCGAAAGTCCTCCCTTGTACCATTTAGCCAGACTGGAAATTAAAGACTGGTCACGTCTTAGCATGCTCCTTTCTCTTTCCCATTAGCTTGCATAATTGAAGACTGCTCATAAATTGCATGTTAGAGATCGAGCATGTCTGTGCATACAAAATGGAGAGCATTTTCTCTCCTTTTTTTTTCCTTTTGAGGAGGAAGGGTCTGGCATTCCACTCTTCTGCTCTTCTTCTCTCTCCACCTTTCTATCAATTCTCAGTATTCTTTGCCACTTTCTTATTTATCTTTCTATCCTCTGTTTTATTGTATTCCTTGTTTCTTGTGCCTTTCCAAAATTGTCCTTTTCTTCTATCACTTTCATATACCCAAGTCACCAACACCAGACTGAAAATATACCAAATTAAAACTCACATTAACCTTTAAATAATGGCCAAAAATAGGTGTTTTTGGAGTTGGTTTGGATTCAGTTTGGCAGTGTGACTGAAGTATTATTTATTTTTCTCTCCAATCTCTCTGTCTGTGTTTTGGTCTCTTTCTTTTCTTCTCCATTTCTCTCCCTGTCCCTCCCTCTTTCTCTCATTTGTTCTGTCTCTATTTCTTTAACTATCTCAACTCTACCTTTATCCATTCTCAACTTTTTTGCAAGGAATCCAGCCCTCCTCTTGATTACTGCCAGTAAACAATTATTATTTGTAAAGAATATTTTTGTGGGATCATATAACTCTAAATGTTATCTGCACTTATGACACTGGAAGTAAGATGTAATTTTCACAATCTGTCGGTCTGCTACATTGTCTTAAAATGTTACTAGCATCTGCTACATTTTTAATTGTCTTAAACTGTTACTAGCATCATGAAAAATTAATCATGAAAAGTTACTTTACAATTTGTTAATAATGATACTGTATATTTTTAAAGCAAATCTTAATTTGTCTTTAAAGAAGCTGAGCGAAGGTTTCAAAAGGCTTTTAACCTTAATAATGTTGGTATCATTGCAAAGTTAATGTTACAATCTTTCTAATGGTTCATATTTAGTTATCAAAAATTGTTACAGAATTGACTTATCTGCTATTAAAAGTGGTGAAATTACTACCCGATTATTCCGCCCTCGATCGGCCCGCTATTGTGACGTACGATTTGTGACGTATGAGGTTGGGCACATGAGCGCGAGAGTGCTCCCAAGAGCTCTCACACAACTCTCGCCTGCATGCATTATACGTTACAAACACCACTCGAACGCTAAATATCTGATCAAAATGTCCGAGCTCGAAGAAGAGGTTTTACTCGATTTAGAATTCGAATTTGATGAGCACAGCTCCACAACTAGTGACAGTGGTACTGATAGTGACGATGATGATGATGGGGGTGTAGGAGAGATGGAAAAAAAGAGAACAATTCGGAGAAGACGGCGTCGATGCTGGTGCAAGTCCAGTGATAGTATCAGCGCGAGCTGGCTGAGCTGCCAGCTGCCGCTCAGCTCCCCCGGCCCCGCTCAACTGGCGATCGATCTGTCATGCACATTGTCACTGGGGTGACTGGGCGAGACATTTTCGAATTTGTAGGGCTCTTTAGCAAATTTCACGGATAACAAAACAAAGACGATCAGATGTGAGGTTATATTTGGCGAAAATCAATTACAAATATGCACCATTCATAAATATAGAACTGCAGCTGCAGGACATAAACATGCAAAGGGAAGCTCGCGATTCACTCATTATTATTGTCTCCGTATATAATCAACAGCAATCACTATCACGCCAAGGGCAAGGAATGATGACCGAACAAATGCAAAACATCTCAGCAAATTACACAGAACGGAAGGGTATTTGGACAAATCGAATTGCACGATTCACCCCTCGTATTATATAACCTAAATTTGCTTAATATTATATGTAATTACATGATTTCTAGAGATTGTTATTCCACTTTCTGGTCAGGATATGAAGCATGCAAAGTCTGGATAATGTATACGTATAGGCCTATGCAAAACACCGCACGCGAGCTGTGCGAGAGGCGAGCTCGAGGCCAAGAATTGCGATCGTGCCCAACCAGTGGCGTCATAATCGGCCTACTGCGCGAACAAACTGTTCAAGCCAGGAATAGAAGTTTGAGGAGGTTCTTGGAAAAAGCTTCTTACCGCGTTTCATTTATATTTACAAGACTTTAGAGCAGAATGTGTGTGTTCAAATTGGTCTACGCTATCCGGACATGCATAATTTGCCCATTTTGAGTGATTATGTGAAATTTCTTCGCCTAGCTTCTTTAAAGTTTCCTTTATTACAATGCAGCACAAATGTTATAAACATGAAAAGTTGGAAAAAGATGATGCAATTATTGCAAAAATTCTACTCTTCTAATGACAATTCCTCAAGCATGGTTTAATCAGGAACATTACTATTGTGCCTGGTTTCATAATATCAAGAACATCCTTAAGATAACATGCTCATGTTTTCCCATAATTCACATTTTCAATCATCATATTTATAATAATTTTTACTGCATTGCAGGAGGATAACTGTTGTAAACAAAAAGAAGTCAAGAAGCATAAAGAAAGGACTGGCTCTTTGGTAAAAGAAAGCTTGTGGAATGTGATATATAAGCTTTCATGATAACATATCTGCACATTTTAATTATAAAAAAGATTACTTTGATGAAGAAAGTGCAATAATAGTGAGGAAGGAGATCAAATCTCTCAAGTTAAATAATGCATCAGTGTAAACAATTCTAACTCATTGTTAACAAGCTCTTAATCAGTCATGGTCATGATATTTAACGATTCCCATCAAAACTAGCATCTTCTTTGTTTATTTTTATATAATCATTCTTTTCCTTTCTTTTACCCAAATTCTTTGAATTCCAAATCCTTTTCCCTTAAACCTGGATCATGTTCTTTCTTCGTACGACCTTTTCTGCTTTTCATATTTTTTTTTTCACTTTTTTTCTTTTATCTTCATCTATTTCTGATTTATGCTGTTCTTTCTCTCTCTCTCTCTCTCTCTCTCTTTCTCTCTCGCTCTCTATCTGTGTATCTATCTACCTCGTTCTCTGCCATTGTCTGCCCATACTTTCTTCTTTCTTTTTCTTACACTGTATATCTGTCTGTCACTCCTTTTGTATCCTCTCAACCTCTATTATATTCAATTTTCTTTTGTATTTCTCCCTGGCTCCTGCTTTTGAACAAAAAAAATCATAACCATGACAAATCCCATTGCATACCTTCATCAACCAAAAATTATTAACGCTCCCTTCCTTTTTCTCTCCCAATCTCTTTTACTTGCTCTCACTCTCTTTTTCTCATACTTTGCCTCTCTCTCTCTCTCTCTCTCTCTCCCACTCCCTCCCTCCCTCTTTCACCCTCTCTCTCATTTTTATCTACACTTTTCCTCTTACACTAACTTTGTATCTCCCTTTATTCCTCTCTCTTTCTTCTACTCTACAATCTAACTCTCTCTCTGTATCTTTTCCATCTCTCTCTCTCTCCCCCTCCCTCTCTCCCCCTCCCTCTCTCCCTCCCCCTCCCTCTCCCCCTCCCTCTCTCCCTCCCTCTCTCCCTCCCCCTCCCTCTCTCCCTCCCTCTCTCCCTCCCCCTCCCTCTCTCCCTCCCTCTCTCCCTCCCCCTCCCTCTCTATCTAATCCACCACTATCCAGGCCACCTCCCCCCTGGACCAAGCACCAAACCCCCTCCCTTGACCGTGGTATCCTCCGCTAACAGCAAGGCTAACCGTACTACCGCTACCGTAACCCCCTTCAGCCAATCAGCCAGCACCGTCACGGTGACCAGTGGCAACGGCGGTGCAGGCACCAACCAGGCCTTGGCCGCCACTCGCACCTCCAGCTTCGCGGCCGCCCTGCGTAAACTGGCCAAGCAGGCCAACGACAATGGTAAGAACTAAGAAGAAGAGCTCCCTCTAGAGGTATACTCTTTGTAGCTACCCTTCCCTGTCAGCTGAGGGCCGTCAAAGGAGTCGCAGATATGTTCTGCAAAGAGTTATTGATGCGAAATCAATGCTCAAGGGCCCAGTAAAACAAAGCTTAGCAATTGATCGTATGATTGTTATTTCCGATTGATTGCATTGAACACTATGTGGAGTCAATGAAAAAAATCAATAGTACGATCATTTGCTAAGCTTTGTGTTAATACAAAACGGAGAAATAGCCTTTGAGGATTTTGTTGTTGTAATTCTTATCTCAGATCGTAATTGATCATTTTTTGAGAACGGCGAATGATCATAACTCTTTGTACAAGAGCCGTCACGATCAAAGGGGTCAAAATTCTTCATTTCTGTATTTTCCTTTCTGATCTCCATTCGCAAAATAATGAAATGATCTGACTATGTGCTGTTTCTGTCATTGCACGGACACTCCCAGATCATTAGAACCAGGGAAGAAAAAAAAGGGGGGGGGGCTCGGGGCGAATTAGCCCCCAAACTGCCCAAAAGAGCCCTCGAAAGTCTTAAAAGAGCCCCCCAAATTTCAATGCAAAACAAATTAAAGAGTGTTATTTTCATGCAAGCAAGCTTGAAAAGTAGCCCCCAAAATTGTTCAAGTAATTTTTCCTTAATTAGAACCCCTCATCTTCTGAAGCCAAACCAGTATTTGAATTATTTTCACAAATTTAAAATAATGGTCTTAATAATGGTCATCAGTTAACGAATTATTTGTCCATACATTCCTTCTTGTAGATTCCCATCTATTCTAAATCTCAGATTTATGAAATATAATTATGATGACTACTACAGGTGATTTATATTACCTCATGTGTAATTATTTTGTCCATGGAATACATTGTAAATCCCAAGAAACTGGGAGAAGGTAAATTCTTCTGAAAATAATACAAATACAAAAGAAGAAGTCCATTTATTTTTTCCTTTCTCATTCCAAATATGATTTTATTAACATCACAATCTTACAGTGGAATTTGCCTATACTTGATCACATATTGATCAATGTTTGTAGATTAATGAATTTTCTGTAAAACTAATGGGCATGGTGTGATTACTTGAAAACACAATCATTTTAGAAGGGCAAATACATAGCGCCTTATTTTAGGCAGGTAATATTGCTTTTTTAGTGCAAATGGTGTGATGACGTATTTCATCACTTAAATAAAGAGGATCACTGAGAAGGAATCATATTGTATTGTGTAGTTGTCTGGTGAGAGCCAGAAGGATGTTATACGTTTTGTATGGAGGTTACAGTGTTCTGGCTCTCAATACCTACCTACCTTATACAAAGGTAATGAGTTGTAATGGTTATTGTTGTGTGAGTCAGTACCGGCCAATATGCTGATAAATGTTTTGTGTTTTCTGTACCCGGTATATCTTTTTGAGTTGAATCTCTCTTTTCTGTACAATCTCTAGTTGAATTGACAGACCTTCTCTCTAACAGATCTTAAACAATATATCATCTAATGAACACCCACAGCTATGCAGCAAAAAAGAAAAAAAAAGCGGGAGAAAATAATAAGTATTGGAAGATAAGAGAAATGGAGAAACAAAGTCTTTATCGCCAGAAATCTCCCTGAGTAATCTGATCCAGCCCAAGATGACGGAAATTGTCATTTGGGTTGCCATGGCAACATTGGTAACTTACTTCAGATGAAGATTTGGAAGTATTGCTTACAATTTACCTTCAAGCAACTAATGATGGATGGAGTGAGTGAGATGGGGGGAGGGGGTGAGAGAGGAGTATCTTTTTGCAGTGAAAATATTGCTCATGTTATACTTGCAAGCAAGTAAAATAATGGATGAAATGGAGGAGGGGGAGAGGATGTGGGGTAGAGTAAGAGGAGGGGGGGGGGGGTACTTTCTTTGCAATTAAAGCATAATGCCCTAGCCAGACAACGTTCATGAATTTCCATGAATTTTGCTTTTTATAATAGACTCTGGTTGTGTGCGGAGGACCTGATAAATGGATGTGTCTGTCTTGAAGGTATTCATTTGTCTGCAGCATCTCAAGAGATTTGTTTGGATAGAAGCTTGAAATTATAAATATTGCAATAAGTTGTCAACCATGTTTTAACATTCGAAAACTGAGCGAAACGGAGTGCAATTTTTTTATCTCAAAATATTGCAGTATTTTTCACATTTTCAGTCATTACACCACATTGATACTTTTGTACGTGATAAATCAAAGTATATTAAGGCTCTCCTCCAAATATTGTTACATCATTTTATGTCCCACGGTTATTTCTGGAAAAAAACGAAGGCAATGTCATCAACAAACCCATGGCGAAACTCTCACAAAAGCGTAAGTGTAGTCCAATCTGTAGGGATACATGCAGTAACCTGTAGTCCCACGTACCGTTATACATGCAGAACTGTTTGTGCTGGACCCGGTGTGTATGGATCGAGCATCGTTGGGTTTTGTCTTTGTAATTGAGTATGTATAACAATGATTTATGAATAAATTGATATGGGTACTGTGAAAATATTGTGGAGTTGCTGCAACTGTCATTCAATTTAGTTCACTACTGGACTGCAGCAGCCACAGCATAAAAAAAGCTGATAAAAGACGCATTTTGCATCAGGAAGACTGCACATGCGCATTACCAACCAAACATGCCAAAACATCACTGAGCTTTTCAGACGGTGATGTTTCCGCACAATTGTTAACGAGAGCGCCAAACATTGTGATTTTTTTAAAATGAGGTATTTGACATTATAAATGCACCTATTGTCAGGATGATTAGCTGATTTTGAGAGACTTACGATAGTGGTGGTAATGGTGGTGGTGGTGGTGGTGGCAGCGGCGGCGGCGATTTTTTTGTGCCTTCCAGATGGGTACAGAAACACCATATTTTTGTCCTATACTTGTATCTTAAAGCCACTCTGTACTAGTTTGACCAGGAGGATTAGACCACCCAGGGTGGTTACTGACCTAACCTAACCTAAGAAAAAGAGGATCATGGGGGACCAATGGTCACCGATTAGGCATTGTTTTATATATAGAGGGAGCAAGTAGCTACAAGTAGTATACAGTGGGGCTTTAACAGTCTTGTTTTGTTTTGATTACTGAAGACATATCATTATTTTTTAGTTTGATGATGTATGGACTGAAAAATATAATTATGGAGACGCTGTCCGAGAATACTCAGAACATTCAAAGCATTTTTTTCCTTCAATTGTACATCCGTTGCTCATGCATCTCCATTGAGTACATGCTGGTGAACTATAAAGTGTTTATGAGATGACATGCATAAATAATGCCCCATCTCGGCCTCATGTGACACTACAATGGTGTAAGGTACGTCTTTAGAGTGGTAGCAGTCCTCTCATTAACCTTTGAACAAAATGAATTTTGCAACACTACTGGGGTCTTAATGGGCATTAGAGATCATGTGGGTGTAAGTAGAAGGGATGAACGGAATACATCTATGAAGTATGAGGGGAGCTAGGCAGAACACAATCCCTTTGAAGTTCTATCTAAGACATATCTATTTTAAGAATTCTTGTTGAGTGTTGATTTTTTGAGGATTTTTCTGACACTGATGCAGTTTGTGATATGGTTGATTTGCCCAGTTCTTGATATCTCATGAATGAAAATGCTAAAAAGCATTACATCATGGGAAGAATATCTACATTTATATATATCTTGTACCATTTTGTAAGATCTATTGTACATTGATAGGCTGGCGAAGCCATGTTGTCCTCATGCCAATTAAAGAAACCCTATAATCAACATGGTTCTTGACCAACTCATTTTACTTGCATGAAGACCGACACATTTCACTTAACCTTGACCGACACATGTATTATCTTGAAAACTTTTAAAATTGACCATGCTCATACAACCTGTAGGCATTGACTAGGAGATAAAGGGTGGCAGATGGTGGCTCACTTGCCAGCTGGGTCCGGGGACGATGGATGGAGAGGGATAGAGGAGGACATCCCTCTCTCTCTCTCTGAGATACGCATCCTAAAGATGATGATAGATTTGATAGTAGATGATGGAAAGTCACGCTAGAGCTCTGCCACTTTAAAGTAGTCGCTCTTACGACATACCCTCAAGGGCCATTGTTTTAATCCCAATCTTCTAGCCATGCTACTCTCTATGTTATCATGCATCCATGAGTGCATTTGATTATGCTTCCAAAAAGTTATTTAGTGTAACCATGGACCTACTGCTTCCAGAATGTGGAACACTGTACCATACTCAATTTGAACAATAGAAAATATATTCACATCAAGAAAACAATCATAGACTTCTCTATTTACATGCTACTTTTTGTCTTTGTCAACTCTGTAAGCATAGTAGCATGGCATAAAAATAACCAATATTATTTTCTTTATTGTTATTATTATTATTATGAATATGTCTCCTTACATGAAGTCTGATGAAGCACAATAATTGTTTTTTGTGTGTGCCTTGCTGCTCTCTACTATCTATCATGTTTCTCTCTCCGAAGAGCTGAATTACTTAACTCCTAAAGAGCTGTGGTAACAAATAGTGTAATAGGTTTGGAGCCAGAAGGGCATTAACTCTGTGTAAAACAATACAAGTTAACACCCTTCTGGTTTCTCTTGTTCAACAACAAATCTAGTTCTCTATTTGTCTTATTGTTACTATCACAGATCATTCAAAATAGTCGTGTCATCTCACTTGACCTTTATATACCTCATGCCCATTCCCTTCAAACTTTTCTCTTGGAAAATGGCCAAACTATTCCTCTTCTGGAACAAAATCGAATTAACCAAAATGAGAACAAAAACAAACTCCAAATCAACTTTCTTTTTAATTTCAGTAGTTTGTGTAGTAGTTAAAAGACCCAAATGAATATGATAGGTCATTCACTGCCAAAACAACCTTGGTCCAATATTTTTGATAGGAACTGTTCATTTCCTATTACCTCCCAGTGTAGCAGATATTCATTGGTTTAATATCACTGAAGCAAAGAGAAGGGTGACTGATACTGGAATGCTAACTCATCAATTTATATCAAGAGAACATTTATTTGAGAGAGGAGGCAATGGCTGCCTTACCTATGGTAATGAGAGGTATTATCAGGGATACATGTCTCTGGTAATGAGAGGTATTATCAGGGATGCATGTCTCTGGTAATTGCTCATTCTGCATGCTACTGTCTCTTTTCAAGAGAGCAGTGCAAATCATTTTGTTTTGTAATATTCATGGTTCATGCAACAGTAAAATATTGTTATTTCATACTTCAATATGATTGTATAAGTAGTGGTGTTTATTTATTTGGTTAACAATATCAGAGAACCATCATTGAAAATGTTTGGTTCAGAAAGAATAGTGCCTTTTCAGTAACATTATTAACATAGTACAAACAACTCATGAATTGAAGATTAATGTTTCTAGCGATTCCATATGCTATTGGTGCCACCCAATTATTTTTGCTTCTCCTCACCTTAGGAATGAAGCGTCAGTATGTATTTTCAAAAGTTAGTCTTACACACAGGAATTCTGAATATTGTATTATTAATTAACTAAACTATATAAAATGAAACCTAAATGTAATCAATCTTAGGTGAGCTCCCCAAAGTGACTATGCTGTGATGTGATAGGTAGGGCTTAGTCTATATTTTCCAGACTAACATGCCAGTACTAGGAATCATCCTAAGCCTAGCCTCAGCTCAGTGTGTGTACATCCCTTCAAATAGCCTGGCATTCTACAATCTCCCACTTCTACATACCGGTAATTTGTTTCTATGGGATGTCCAAGATTTTATACTTGTGATCAAAACTGGTCCCGGTTGAACACATCGTCATCAAGATAGAGGAAAAAAAGTATTTAGCCTTGTAGCTAGGCTACTAGGAATGTGACACCTTGACTTTCTGTCCTATTTGGTGGAGAGAGGAAATGAAAGCCTAGAATCCTCCTTCTTCAAACCAAGGCAGCGTCACTTTGCGTCACTTTGCTCAGGAAGGCTTTGTACACAAGGTCTTGTTTGCTGGGACACTCCTTGGCCCCTTTGCATATCCAGTCCTTGGGTATTGAGCACAGAATTAAGGGCTAAAGGACATATGTCCAATTTTGTGAAAACTGCAAATAAGCTGGAGTTTTCTAAAGTTTATAATGCATCAAAACTAGATTTGAGTGACCATGCGTTTCCAACACTGCGTGAATGAGATGTGTGAAAATATAAAAATTGCATAAAAGTTACCTGAACTGCCAAATAAAGTGAATACCCCCTTCCCATCCCTGTACAATGAAATCGCCTTTGAAATTTTCTCCTTCAAATGAGCCAAGTTCAGCTCACCATACCAATCAACAAAATGTATTGCAATTTATTGCAGGAAGTCTGAAACAAACTCCCTTAACCCAATTGCAATATAATGCAAATCAGTATCATCATCTAACAGCAGTATTGATAAGGTTGATAACATGTGTTGTTGAGTTCATCTTATAGTAATGCGATAATTAAATAGATTTGATAGTGTGATTTCCATATGTCTGAACAGGCTACAAGTGTGATTTCTGGAAGTCTTGCACATCTTTGATGTTTTTATTCAGTTATTATTTTATGTTTCCTGATGACGAAGGATGCAAGCAATGTTTACAGTAAATTGCTTCACCATATGTCCCAAGTGCACCAAGTGCACCAACAAGGTTTTGAACCTGAAACCTTCTTGTTTTGAGATTGCTGCTCAAGCCAGTCTCTCTTCTCACACATGCTTTTTCTATTAATAAGTTCTTTTCTATAAATCTATTCTCTATTCATCTCTTTTCTTATTGTCTCTTTTCCTGTACAGGCCCAGATGAAATCTCGCCAAGAACCTCGCCTGCCAGTACAACACGTAGCTCTGCCTCGACCCCGTCCAAGTACCACCTAGGACCCTCTCCCCTCGTGGTGCCTACCTCCAGCCCTCCGGTCGTTACCATCGCCCCAACCCACACCACCAGCTCCACCTTGGATTCAAGAAGGGTAGGTCCATGCTTCATCATCAAGGGTTTCCTAAAAACAACTTGTAAAGAGGAATATTCAATTCAATCCAATGCAATTTAACATTTATTACAGACGTCATATAAAAGATCTATCATCCGTTAAAAGGTATGGTGTGTTTGGGGCCATCCAGGAAGCCATTATGTCATTGTTTTACATGGAGTCAATGCCATTCGGGCTCTTAATAGATGAAATATCATGAAGAGAGCCCAACACTTATGTAAACAAAAAAAAAAGGGTAATAGATCTAGATATAACTTTAAGGACATCGCAAAAATCAATAATGGTATGTTAAGGAAATATATGAGTTAAAGCCCTTGTGGCTCCAAGCAGATAATTATGTCATTTGTAATGTCATCTGTTCTCATAAGGTGTATATGTCCATTTTCTCTATAGAAATTACCCTCATCTACACTTCATCTCCATGAATGGAGGATTAACCCCCCCCCCGACCTACAACCTTCCCCAAGATAGAATTATTGGAAGAGGAAATTTGCTTGCAGGCTTGATTAGATAGACCCACTTTTCAAACAGTTCCTCGCGGTCGCCCACAGTTATTACACGAATGATTAACAAAAGTCTTTAGTCCTGCACTAATAGCCACCTAACAGACCCTAGCAAGATGCCAGCAGGAATTTCTTCTTTCTCTATTTCTTGTCTCCATTTTGTTAAACCAAAGAGAGAAGGAGAGAAGCATAGATATTATTTCCTCATCTATAAGAACTAATAGACTGTATGATGATGCATGTGTATACACAGTTTACCAAAGGAAGCACACAGCTCCAAATCTATAGTGTGGGACTAAACAATATCTATTATCGTAAATATTGCAAATAGAAACGATTATGATTTTAGTATCTATATAAGAGTGATTTTAATTTTCTTTGGTAGAGTATTCAGCCATCAAATGATGTGATCAGATACAGACAGATACAATTGATACTGCGTCATAGCTAGTGAAGCACACCACCGCCTGCCACAGTCATTAACAAAGAAACGTAGAAGATTGGAACAAAATCCCTCTGCATTTTAATATTCCAAGTCAATCGGAAATCTGTCATGATATTTTGTTGATACCTTGGAGAGTTGACAATTACAGAAGCAATAATTTTCAATGTAGCTTTTAAAGACAGTATTTGCTTCATGGCTAAACTCCCCCGTCCTTACTTATAAAACCCTGAATAAATCACTACTGCCAGCTTACTGAAAGTTATCCATGTCCTTAGCTACCGCAAATAAATGCAAGCTTCATCAACCTCTTACGTACATCTATATACGACTGCAGCAAGTTGTAAGACGGATTGCAATGCACTCTACCTGTACTTTTCCTTTCCTTTCATTAGAGAAGGAAGAGGGGGGGGGGGGGTGTCAGTGTTAAGATACTCCATCACAATATGGTCCATTACTCCCTTCGACCTGCACCACGTAACATTGAGTCCCATCTAAGATTACACCGTTTGGGTATATGCCTGGCTTCTTGGGCAGAGTCCTCGCACTAAGATTCATCAGGGGAAGAGAGCTAAAAAGCAAGCAAATATGATGAGTTGCACCGACTCACATGGCCCTATCCTATTATTGGCTTGTTGTTGCCGCTTTATGAGATGTCTCATCTCTGGAGATGCTGGCGAGCGTGTTGACACGACACAATTTTTGACGTTTATTCAACACAGATGTCAAAGTGGAAATAGTCATCTAAATTACCAATATCATATAGACACGTATGATATCATCCCTTGGCCCTATCTATTCTGTCCTCATCAATTCATATTTCAATCTATTCCTATAAAAAGCAATAACACGCTTTTGAGGAATAAATCTGTAACATTGGTCACTCTTTGTTTTCTAATAAAAGATTTTTATCTCTCAAAGGCTGATGAGATTAAAATTGAGCCAAGCTGTTCTTAATCTGTACATCTCTAATTCAAACTTTGAACTATTTAACGTACTGCAAGCTCTTGAGGCTACACATTTGTGGAGATTTAAAACTGCTTTTCATTACTATGGAGACTTACTTTCAGAAAGATAAATTTTTCTTTTAGTTGACAGTGAAAAAAATACACAGGGGCTCAGGGTGAATTTGCCCCCGAAATGCCCCAAAGAGCCCCCAAAAATCAGAAAAGAGCCCCCATAAATTTGCATTTCAACTGGTGTGAAAAGAATTTGTTGGTAGCCTCAGTAAACTCAATTTTACAAAATGCATCTCTCTTTCTATAATTATTTAAATCTGTTAACATGACTTGTATTGTTATTTGTTATGCTTCTTTTTACCAAAGGTTATGCCGGAGGCATTATGTTTTCAGGTTATCCACCCGTCCATCGTTATTGTGCGATGTCTCAAGAACCTCTTGAGATATGAACTTCAAACTTGAACCATAAGATTGTGGAGATTAGATTGTGGAGTAACTAGGTCAAAGGTCGAAAGTCACAGATGTCAACTAATGAAATTCATAATGCAGCAAGGCTAGAGTCATGAGACTCCCACAGCATGGCAGTTATACAGATGTTGTCAGATCTTGTTGCTCATTTCCTTCTTTCTTTCCCTACTTCATTTCGGGTAGATCTTCATGGAACTTCAACTTCGTTGACCGCTTCAAGACATGATGTCCCTTGACTCGAACCCTGACTGATCTAGTGTAGTAACACAAGTTGCCCATAGGCAATGATTGGTGTAAACTTTATGACAGTTTGCACCGGTAGAGATTAGTGCTGTAGTCAAACGTTTAACCGTCCGGTATCCGACCGCCCATGGCGGATACCGTTTTCAATTGGACGGTTTCATTTTCCCGCTTTTTTTTTTTTTTTTAATTTTTTTTTTTAAGTTTCAATTTATGCCCCTCTACCTGGCACTATGCCTGGCAATGTCTCCAAGCTCAGTAATCTGTGTGTTGACTCACCTCTCCACAACTAGAACAACACTTCAATTTGTCTGTCATCTTGGTTTGAAAGTAATCTTTGTAATGGATCTCAATATGTAGTTTATGTTAATAATTCATCCAACTTTTACACGGCGTACCACAAGGTTCTATCCTAGGTCCTCTACTGTTTTCGAATTTACATTAATGATCTTACACATTCTTCTAAAAACGAAATTGTTACTATTATTTGTGACAAGTTCACAAGCACAAATCGGCGCCTTCAAATGAACCTCGCAGTTAAATGAAAGTCTTTCCCGCTTTTTCACACGGACCTGGCTTGCTGCCTACAGAGTCGTTCAAAACAAAAACAAAACTTTTTTTTTTTTTTTTTTTTTTTTTTTTTTTTATCGTTTAACCGAAAACCGTCCGGTTTTGACTGGCGGTTAAACGGAATTGGAGATATCCGTGATGTTACAGCACTAATAGAGATGATCTTCATCTTGTTTGACAGAGTGTTAATACCTACTACACTATTGTTGTACCAGGGGTCATTGTTATTTTGTGGCATGTAGGTTTCTGCCCAAACCATGGGCATGCTGAGTTTAGCATTGAGACATACTTCCCAAATGTTTTCACAGGGCGTCCGTCACTATCAGGGATTTCATACATAAAACCTCCCTTTGCTTCATCTTAGCTTTGTCTGTGGTTCTTGACCAGATGATCACGCTTTTGGACATAAAGCATTTCATCTTCATCAATACAAACAAGAAATCTGAAGCTTTGAAGAGGCGAACATTGTATCTCTCCCTCTATTGCAAACAGTAGGTCACAATCCTTGATCTGTGCTTGGTACTTCCTAAGCCTACTCACTTCAACTTCACCAAAACTGCCTTGAACATCCTGACACCTTTGGGGAAAAGTGCAATACTGCATCAATGTTACTGTTATTATCGTGTAACGCCCGGCTGGAATGCTCCCCAGGGAGTGGAGATTGTGCACACAGTGTGTGCGGGCAAGCACTGAATCCAATGACCGGGGTAATAGTATATTTGTAAAGCGCTTAGAGACATTTGTATTAAGCCCTATATAAAAATTAAATATTATTATTATTATTATTACAATGAACCACCTCCCTTCCACAGCGATGCATAAAATGATGACAACAATAAGTCAAAATTCAATGTTTTTTCTGTCATGATGGCCGTCAGTTCAACATTTTAAAGTTTTTTGAAGCCATCAAATTTAGAAAACTCAAATTTGCTCAATTTCTTTCTACTACCAGCATTAGAATCTTTGATTAATTCTTCTAATTCTCTGTCTGTTATCAGTTCAAATATGCTAACGAGCAAGTAAAGGTTATTGTTATTAATTTATAATTATTAAAAATCCTAAGGAATTTTTTTTTTGGCAAGATTCATTAAAGATAAACTTGAGCTCTGGTAAAAAAAGAAAATGAATTCTCACATACCAAACGAAAATGACACTGAATGTTCAAAATTACAAATAAATGTTATTTCCAAAAACAAAATTGGTAGAAAATGTATACTGGCTGGGTAATGAGCAAAGAAAGATAAGGAAATCAAGGTTGGTAGCCCTGACACCATTTGTGTAGTCCCATACACATCTTTCTGTGTACAGTGCTTGTTACTTTACCAAGACTGAGCCAATTTTGTAATGATTTTGATGACTCCAGAACCTTGCAGTATACACCAATACTTAAATGCTACAGGATCAACTTTTTCTGATCCATTCCACACTTCTTTCACAATGCAATCGCATGACCAGAACTCAACTTTACCTTTAATAATAATAATAATAATCATCTTTTAAAGTCCACTCCAAATTTTATTAAGTTAAACCAAAAATGGAAATTCTTTTCGCTCAATTGATCGTGAGCCCGGCAGCCACGACGTTGCTCTATCCCTTATTGTTGAACGCCAAACAAGGTAGCACGTCCTTTAATGTCTTTTGGTATGAAGCGGCCGGGGTTCGAACCCACGACCTCCTGGTTGTGAGGCGGACGCTCTACTGACTGAGACAACACACCGGTTAAGTCAGTATGGAATGTATAATTTTTTTTTTACCCTGCTGCAGTGGCTAAGAAAAACATTTTCTGGATATTCATTCATTAAAAAGGAATTGAAAAAGAAAGTTTATGTGAAATTGTAGTACACTACACATATTTTAACATGGCATTTAAGTGATAAGAATCATTGGGTGAAGGCAACCCCTATTGATGTCCATAGTGCATGATTCTTTCTTATTTGGTTTCTTTCTTATTTGTTACCTGTAGGAGCTTGAAAGAAGAAGTCAAAGCAACTCAGTAGATCGTAGCCTTGGTAGGTCACTATCAGGAGAGAGTGCTTCATCTATCTGGAGAGGAAAAGAGAGCCCAAGTCTAGGGCTAGGTCCAAGGAGGTGAGAGATAGGACCCTTTGCTCAATTTTTTGATCTTATTGCCTCTTATTTCTAAAGTTCAAACAAATTAAATTCAACATTTTGTTATTCTAAAGTTCAGGAGCAGGGTGACAAATGAAGGGCAGAGAGGCTTGACGGTTTGAGGTGTAGGGGACACATGAGCGTCCAAAAGCCCAGACCTCAAAAATATCAAGATTTAAAAAAGGCTCTTGCATACAGATCGTGAAAATGTCATTTAGAACTCTCTCCAAAAATGTAAGGGTGAAGCCCTGCTCTGGTACTGTTGATTTTAAAAGAATCTGCAAGTAAGTAAATTAAATTCATGATTCTCTTTGGTTGCCTTTGACAGACCGCTAGCCCAATTACCGAGCAAGTCGGAGGAGATGGCTGGGAGGGGCTTTCAGCCGTACCGTGCTGGAGAAGACCCAATCAGACCCCCGACAGCCACACCCCACCATCTAGCGGCATACGACCCCGCTGCCATGGCTCAAATCTCATCATATCCATTCCATCCGGCGTTCCTCACACCAGCAAACCTTCAATATCCAACTTTCAGGTTTGTAACAAAATTGTGTTATTCTGTCATCCACTATTTTCCCCTCTCTTCCATCCCCCCCCCCCACCCCCCCCCCCCCCTCCATTATATTTCAATAAAATTATGTTTGGATGAGAAAGTTTTGTATAGTATTAATTCGTTTTAAATAATTGACATAGCATTTGAAGTTTTTGCTTCTTGCAATAACAGTATGTTGTTTTGGAGGTTGTTGAGTGTGCATGTGACCATTGCTGGAGTTGTTCAATAAGACCTGTTGACTAGGGTTGCGTTTATCTAGGAAATTTTTGGCTAGAATCAGGTTTCTCAAACGTCTTTCAGGCAAATTTAGAAGTAGATAAACGCAAAGCCTTTTTCAAACGTCTTTAGATATGGGCATATCTAAAGACGCAAAAAGGTGCGTTTTGAATGTGACATACAGCCAGAATCACGTTTCTGAGAGATCGATAAACGCAAAGCTGTTTTGAACCTCACATACAAATATGACCACCCAGGTGTTGTGTACAAGCATACGTGTGAAGTTGACCTCCGAGAAACTGTCTGCTTCCCGGGTCAAAACAGCTGGGCAGACACAAGGCCTTTATTTTGAATCGTGAAGGGTCGATAAACGCGACGTCCCGCAAATCACGATCGTATAGTGGGGTACGATAGTGGGGTTCGATAGTGGGGTACGATATGTACATATCTAGTGGCAAGCCTAGATAAACGCGCTCTAGGAAAGATCCTAACTTAGAGATGATGCCTAATGAGAAAGGCCACCCACCATTCACTTCACTTTCACATGGAGTCCTCATCATTCCGCTTACATATATCTCTAAATACTATCATTGATGCTTTCAAAGAGTTCCTTTGCCCGCTGTGTACAAGTGGAAAAGTACATGCTGTCTATGTCGTGGTAAAGACGTCATTCTGGATGTTTTCTACCGCTTATACTTGTATGCAGTCATGCTTTTTTATAGGGTGTAATCACCCGTGTGGCATTTCAAGAGTAATGCCATACTCAGGCAAAGACCCTTGGCAAGAAGAAGCATGAGACACAGAGAGAGAGAGAGAGAGAGAGAGAGAGAGAGAGAGAGAGAGAGAGAGAGAGAGAGAAAGAGAGAGAGAGAGAGAGGGGGGAGGGGGGGGGGGGGGGGGTCTGATATTATTTCTAGCTCATCAGTCCCTGATCTGACTGTTTCCATTCAGTGAAGTCAAGGGCAAGAATTGAGAGTAGAAGGATTGAAACAAGGAGAGAAAGAATAAGAGAAAGAGATGGAGATGGCAGAGAGAGAGAGAAAGAAAAAATGAAGAAAGAGAAAGAGGGAGAGGGAGAGGGAGAGGGAGAGGGAGAGGGAGAGGGAGAGGGAGAGGGAGAGAGAGAGAGAGAGAGAGAGAGAGAGAGAGAGAGAGAGAAAGAGAGAGAGAGAGAGAGGGGGGGAGGGGGGGGGGGGGGGGTCTGATATTATTTCTAGCTCATCAGTCCCTGATCTGACTGTTTCCATTCAGTGAAGTCAAGGGCAAGAATTGAGAGTAGAAGGATTGAAACAAGGAGAGAAAGAATAAGAGAAAGAGATGGAGATGGCAGAGAGAGAGAGAAAGAAAAAATGAAGAAAGAGAAAGAGGGAGAGGGAGAGGGAGAGGGAGAGGGAGAGGGAGAGGGAGAGGGAGAGGGAGAGGGAGAGGGAGAGGGAGAGGGAGAGGGAGAGGGAGAGGGAGAGGGAGAGGGAGAGGGAGAGGGAAGACAGAAGCAAGCAAGCTATCATTATGGCTACCTGACAATCAAATAATTGGTAAGATTACGTAGTGATTACGAACATATTTAAAAGAAGTAAATCTCACATTATTTGGAATTACAGAGACCAATGATAACTTTGTGGGTTTTCTTAAAGGTAATACAAAGTTTTGGTATGGGGTCATGAATTCGGTTCAAATGAACATATTGGAAGCATATACGCTTTGACAATATTCAGTGATCGTTGTCGCGGTTGAAATCGAGTCTAAAGTGATGAAATTGTAAATAATAAACTCTTTTTGTTGTATAGCGCCCTCTCAAGGTCAATATATTAATTTGGCTATAAAACAATGTTCTTTGAAAGATTGAGCAATTTGCTATTACCGTTTGGAGTATATATATCACAACTACATATTCTGAGATTTTCATGGTCGCAGCTACCATCGTGTGGTCGTAGGCGCTATTTGAAATTAATCAAAATTTACCGGGAGCACCGGTAAATTTGTATAATTCAATTTTTCTCGAAACCAGAAGTGTTTTAGGGGCTAAATTTTTTAGTGCTTATAATACATCCATAGGGGCATCCAGATATATCAAAATTGTAAAGAATCACTATCCAGCCAATTTTCAAATTTACCAAAACTTTGTAATACCTTTAAGGAGCTGCATAATAACAAGCTTCTGTAATCTCCTAAGGAAAGGAAGACAGACAAAGAGGCATCAAGCATTGTTTACTAACAATCTCAAAATTAGAATGTTCTCAAGAAATTTGTGAGAACATTAACATTGTATTTGTTATCTTGATTTGCCCTGATTTTGCGTCATTTACTTCCAAATGTCAAAAAAAATAAAGGTAGCTTTAAGATAAAATTTCCCCAGGTCATTACGGAAAACAATGACGTACAAGGTAGGCACAGTGAATTATTGTCTTCGCACAAACAAGCTTGTAACCCCCCCCCCCCCCCCCCCCCCCTCTAGTGGAAATAGGACAAGACAAAGAATACAAATAAGATATCAATCAAGTAACATTTGGATGAACTGCTGATTGGAGAAGGCAAGATATATCTATTAAAGAAAAGCATTGATGAAGTTACCCAGAGAATGGAGATGCTTCATGCTCCAAAACACGGGTTAAGTTGGCTGACATTTTGGTGAACTGCTTATTAGAGTAAGTAATGTATCGTTTTGTTTTTTCTGTTAAAGGAGATATTAGGAAATATATGGAAGCTTTTGATGCTCAAACACGGGTGAAATAGGGTGACATTTTGATGAACTACAAGATCAGGATGTGATGCGAGGTGGGGGGGGGGGGGGGGGGGGGGCTTTGCATATGCGAGCGATTCCAGCGAGAGAACAACATTAATGTAGAGGACAGAGATCCGAGATGACTCGACGTTTTGTTGCGGTTGCTATTATTGCGCTATCCAGGAAGGAAGGGACCCTTTATCTTGGTCACTGATCAATGTCTGCTGTCCTCCTATCCCGCTGACTGAAAAATGACTTTCACCTTCCCCAGATTGAAGAAGAACAAATTTACCAGCCTTAGTTCCCAGGTCTTGCCAAGAAAGATTACGTCTAAATACCTCTTTTGTTTTTTAAGGATAGACAAATATGCTTTTTGCCAAATATTTTAAGAATGGAGCAACCCAACATACAATTAGTTATATCTTTTGTAAATTCACAGCTTTTAAAGATGTTACACAGGGATCCAATTTTCCAAAGGCAATTAAGACTGTTTTTCAGTTTCTTGAAATGGGGGAAACAATTACTGTTCAGCAAATAAATCATACACCCATGAATAAATAACAAGATGTATTGTACAATGTAAGTGCATTATATCATCAATTCGTCGCTGTTTTCACGAAGTGACGGTAGTGAAAAAAAATTGCATTCACTTTGCGTGACGATTTTCCTCACTACCGTCACTTCGTGAAAACAAGGACGAATTGTAGTATAAATGTATGAAATTATACTGAATATCGTAGACCCGGCTTTTTCAAAGACAAGTCTACAAATGATATGAAAAAGTAACAGTACTATATTGTTGAAGAGAAAAATTAAAAGGAATGTATAGGGATCATCAGAAATATGAAAAAGGATCTTTTTGTGTGTGTTTTTGTGTGTCTCTGTTTCTGTCTCTGTCTCTCCTTCTCTGCTTCTTTGTTTCTATCTCTCTTTCTGTTCGTTTGCGCGTTTGTCTATCTATACATGCCTCTCTTTGTCTGTCTGTTTCAGTCTTCATCTCCATCTCTGTCCATCTCTCTCTTTCTCTCTCTCTCTCTCTCTCTCCCCCTCTCTCCCTCCTTCCCTCTCTCTCTCTCTCCTAGAGTCTACTTTTGTGTCAGTAGTTCGTGAGGACAATATCCTCTCTGCTCTGTATCGTGTCAATTTCCATTGATGGGAGAGAGTAAAAGAGGAAAGATTGGTGTGTTCCAAACAATGGCTGTCTATTAACTCCCACAGTATTTTGCTCTGAATCTAGTCACTTGTAAGTCATCATCACTTTTAGACCATTGATTTAGAGCAGTGCGAGGTTGGTAAGCTGGTTTATGCTTGAAAATTAGAAGGAAAAAAAGATATCTAAAAATCAGGAAACACAGCAGTGTTGAACCTTTCTACTCTGATCACAACCTCCCCCTCCCCCCCCCACATTCTTTTGTTACATTACTGCTTTAATTCTCACATCACTGAAATCATTAATGTATTGTTTCATCATACAGAGGTCATCTAATCTAAAGAATATTATGCTAAGCCTGATAAAATTGATATCCACATATATCTGCTGTAGAAATCCATTATTAATCTTGAAAAAGTTAACCCCATTAAAAATGGTAAGAACTATCTCGGGAGATGGATAAAGAGAGATGGAATCAAAATGCTCTCAATTGAGTTGCTGTCAGGTTGATTTGAACGCCAGATCTTTGATTGATGAAACACTATCACCCCCTTCACAGAATATCAAGATTACTTTGAGAAACACATCAAATCTCCAATATTCTAAAGATTACAACCTCATCAGACAGAAGGTAGGGGCTGCAGGAAGCCTCACTACCACAGAGAACGACAGAAATCCTCTTCTTTGAAGGGATAAATGTCGAGGGGGAAACCCAAACAGTTTCTCATTTTATTTAAGTAATAAGATGAGAGGAATAGATAGGATTGATTTATTCAGCGAAATATGACTGTCGTCATGAGAGTTGTATCATTGCAGACTCTGAGGGAATTATCCAAAGAGGAAATTAAAATCTATATTGAATGCTGACTGCAAATCGCACAGAAGTTTAAAGAGCCCGCTGCCCTGCGAAGGTTTATGTTTGATAGCGAGAACGCCAGGGTGTACTGTGTGATTTGATAGAGGGAAGGGTAAGGGTTTTGGGGAGGGGGCTGTCAGAATATACACTTGTGCTCACTTGGATGTGCATGTACTTCCTGATTTAATAGAAGGGGTGACTTCCATGAGGGAGGTGGGTATCAAAATGCCCTCTATCAAGCTGTGTGATTTGGTAGGAGGATTGAGGGTACTGGGGGGGGGGGGGGGAGGGGGAGGATATACTCATGCCTACTATGAATCCTGGATGTACTGTATGATGTAATAGGAGGGGTGAGAATACATCTGGGAGGAGGTTGCTAGAACCCTTATACCCACTTGTTTTTTGATAATACATTATTTATTGAAGATGAGAGCTTGCATCATCTTATTTTGTAATGATGTATTGAGTACTAGGGTGGGATGAGGGCAGAATATGGATGCAAGCCTGGCAAAGGAAGTCTTTGAGATGTCACTTGCTGGCAGATTGTACAGCTATTAACAAGCTAGCTCTGAGGCAAAGGAAGCTATTAATATGAAGTGTTAAGCTGCATTATTATCATGTTGCAAGCAATTTTACATCAAGCGTTTCCTGATGTGAATTGCGCTATCCCTACGTTTGTTCATTGCGATGTGTTTTATTCATCAAGATGAAATTCATTTGCCAAATGGGAAGCATTATGCACTGGGGGAAAATTATTCTTGTATTTTATTGATGAAAAAGATTGAACATGATCTTGGGAGTAATTGTGGTCATTTAAAATTATGCAAGATTTACAGATGAGGTGATTTTGATCTGATGTCCACACTGCAGAAATACTCCCATGATAATTCTTGGACCAATTTTGTTTTTTAATGCATTTGTATGAAATAGCACCAATGGTGTAGTTAGCATTGATAAAAACAAGTACCCCTCTCTCTCTCCCCCCCCCCCCCCCCACACACACACACACACACTCACACACACGCTCACGCCTGGTATACAACGCATGTCAAGCAAAACTGCTCTTCCTTTTGAAGACCAGTCAGTTAAAATGAATGTATTGATATCTGAAAGCCCTTGGACAATTCATGGCAGCTACAGCACCAAGTGCATGATATCAATTACGCTATGCTTAGATAGAGCCTTTCAATCCCAGAGCTCATTTCCTCATTAGCTTTGTAAAAATTCTTTTTCGATCTATTCTATTGTGCTTTTGAATTTGAGCAAAGGATAGAAAGTGAAAGCTGGTGGCAAGACATAATGCCTTCACAGACACTTGTCCTTGTATGAGATAGCTGGACTAAGGACCTCTCAATAGCGTTGAACATCGAGGCATTTGGTTTCCATTTCTTTGTGTTGCAGTCATGCGATGTATGTTGCTTTGGAGGAGAAAGAGGCTGAAAGATGCTGTGAAGGGCGAGAAGCGAGTGGTTGAGAAGTGACGGTGGAGTCTGTCCGTCCGTCTTGAGGGATAAAACAGAGTAAGAGTGAACAATGGCAGGTCACTGTGGAATAGGATGTAGAGGTAGATGAATAGGGGAGAATGAGAGACACATAAACAGACACAGAGACAGAGTTAAAGCGAGGCAGACACAGATATACATATATCTCCTCCTATCTCTCTCCTCCTATCTCTCTCCCTATCTCTCTCTCTCTCTCTCTCTCTCTCTCTCTCTCTCTCTCTCTATATATTATAGAGAGAGAGAGAGAGAGAGAGAGAGAGAGAGAGAGAGAGAGATAGGGAGAGAGATAGGAGGAGAGAGATAGGAGGAGAGAGACGGAGAGTAGGAGAGAGAGAGAGCGCCAACAGGCAGGCAGAAAAAAGAAAGGCAAGAAAGAAGGAAAGAATGAAAGAGAGATACACCGAAAGATAGACAGAGGGACATTCAAAGAGAAATAGAGAGTAGGAGAAGATTAGAAAAATTAAAAATGGATATGGATTTGAAACCATCTTGAGATCTTAGCATTGATTATTAATTTAAAAAACAACTGATTTACAAGAACCAAGTCCTTGCAGTAATAAATGAACAAGACTTGAATCAGTTAGGACTACTAGAACTATGAAGAGTGCTCAGATTGAAATTTTAATAATAGAAAGGAAAAGAAAATACAGAAGAAGAGAGGAAAATGAGTGGTAGTAATAAAGGAAATGTAAAAGTGTAAGCGAGAAAACAAGAGAGAGAGAGAGATAAAAATCAGAAGGTACGAAGAGAACAAGAATGAAAACTAGTGGGTAGAGAAGAAGAGAGTGATTGTTTTTATAGAGGGATCATGATATAGGGGATAAAGCAAGCTTAGAAAGAAAGAGAGAAAGGAATAGAGTGAGGAGAGAGTAGAGGCGCAAATAAGAGAGAATCAGATAAAGGTTGACAGTGGTCAGTGGTTGTCATTAAGCGAGAGATAGTGAGACTAGGGAAAGCTCATTAGGGAAAAGATTAATGGCAATAATTAAAAGATATCCAAGCTGAATCCCTGCGCATAAGAGTGCGCCCCGAGTGATGGATGATGATTGTGGCATTAAGTAGCACTCGCCAGGGCGTTTAACGACGTCATGAAAATTACATTATCTTGCTGCACCCTCACGTACCATCCGTGAGCCCAGCCACTGAGATCCATTAGCAAACGGACTTTAGCACTGTGAGTGTGAGTGGCTAATGTGTGTGTGTGTGTGTATGTGTGTGTGTCTGGGGCTTTGTCGCTACAAAGCTGTTTCCTGTGCTTAGCTTACCTTTTTACCGAGTCCGCGTCTAATTCTCTATTCTCTATTCTCCAATATCTCTATGTAGATAGATTGTTATTGACTAAGTGCTTTTTGTTCAATGTTTGTTTCCTCTACATCTCCATTCCTGATGTGTTACAATAGATCTATTTGGATATTTTTACACGACAATTGATGTCGATTCAAGCAAAACAATTATTTATTTGAGAATTGTAAGAAATGGCCAATTCGTTGGAAAACAGATATGACTTTTTGAGCCAAAAGGGCATTAACTCACTCATTTTTGCATGACGTTAATTCCCTTTTGGTTCTCTGCAGATATTAAGACCTTCCTCTTTCTCCTTGTGTTTTAAAGGATTTTTTTTCTTCTTGTAGATTATATGTCTGCAGTTTATGGATGAAATATATCAATCTTATTTGTGCCCCTCTTTATATCTGAATAGTCCAAGAGTGCATGTATACCCTTACTGGTAGGTAGGCCAACTTAAACAAACTTAAAAAAAATAAGTAATGATTTGTGTTTTTTGTTTATTTGTAATTTGATATATCCATTTCTCTCTAATCAGTGATTTTTTTTAGAAGGGAAATACAAAGTCTAGCTAATAATTAAAATAAAGAATAGTAATAAGGTTGTTTGAATATGACATGGCTTCTTTAGTAGTTCAAATGTCCTTGTTTTTGATAATTTAGAATTATGCAAACAGCTTTTTGAGATCTTGTTGCAACTAAATCCTACATTAATAAATATGATATTAGATAGCAGGATTGATAAAGATAATCATTTTCTAATGTTTTTTTAAAAATAATTTTACTAGAAGACAATTTCAATGCTTAAGAATGAAATTACATTTGCATTAATTTTGTGGACATGAAGAGTAATTATTTCAATATCACTACCAAGTGAGTGAGCCAAGCACACACAAATGCCTGGTATCTATTTCTGCACACAGACTATCATTATCACCACCGCCGCAGCTAAGTGTGCCCTTCAAAACAGCATGGATTTAGAGGAGTAGAGAAAGAGGGTGTCAGTCATAAGCATTATAGTGACGTATCTTAGCATATCACTCACACACACATACACACACACGCATATTAACTCACATGTGAAGTCGATTGGGAGAAAGGGGGGGGGGGGAGGGGGGAAATGATGAGAAAACGCAATCGGATCGTCTGTCAGCCATGTTTTCCATCTCCATGAATATTCGATTTACAAATCGTCGGGTTGCCGTGCGGTAGCGGCATCTGCCATTAACAATGTTTGCGCTATTGATTGAAAGCGATCCTCTTTGGCTGTGCGGAAAGAATAACCAATGATTTAAACAGCTGGACACCGAGGGCTTGCTTCAACGCTGTGGCACAAGGAAAGGTGTCTTTGGTAAAGAGATTGAAATCAATAGGCTTCGGTAACATATATACCTCCATGTCACCTATCTATCTTTCATCTGCTGATATGGAGGCAGAATACCACTCTTGTCATTTTAATCAGACAATCAAGCAATTTAGCACTGATGTACCAGTAATTGCTGGAACAATTTGACTTATTTATTAAAGTGATAAATTGACTGGATTCATTAGCTTTGATATCTTTGGGTTACTTACTAGGGAATGGAGATGGAGAGATTTGATTTCATTTTAGTATTTTTAATGAAGCCAAAATTCACAGGTATTGTAGAAATTAATAAATATTTCAGTCAAATTTTCATCTTTATCACAGGCAATTTTATGCATTAGACAGTCTTGTGTTGGGGAGTTTTTGGGGGAATTAAAAGAAATGATCTGAAATTGTATAGTTCAAGATATATCTTCTTATATGGATGTATCATATACCAAAAAATATATTGTCATATTTAACAGGAAAGGATATTCAATGAAAAGAAAATGAACAAGGACTGATTTTGTTGCATACACCCATGGATATGTTACAGGAACAGAAAGAAAGCATCTAAACAATTGGAAAGATGTATGGAGTAATAGGGTAAAGCAGAATCTCATCTTTATCCCTTCGGGTCTGGAATATAGAAAGAGGCATCTTATGAGACAGGACAGATTGACATTTTCTGCACTGATCTGTTAAAGGAGATTGTTCTCATCTCTCATGGGCTCAGAAACATCTATAGATTTCATTAAGGGCTCGGAGAAGGGAATATTATATATCTTAGCCGTGTCGCCACTGCACTTTAGCAGTGCTCCTCAAAGTGGCCGAGCAAATGGGATACTTTATTGTCAAATTTATTTTGGATAGAGGGCATCTTTTGTGTCTGGACTTAGGGATTGGGGTAGGAGTTCCCTCCTGGGGTTGTACTAGACCTCCACTTATTTTAACAAAGATAAGGTTTTTATGTTTTGTGTGGATAAATGAGTGATAATGAATGATTTAGATTTTTCAGTCAAATTCAATGCATGTACTTGTAAGAAAGGCATCAACAATACATTCCTGAGTGTTATCAATTCCTTTTTTTCTGCAGAACAGATCATTTTGGTGCTAATATATCTTGTTTTCTTCTCAATCCTTTCATTATATAAATTCAAATCAATCTTACATTTTTTGACTCCCCTCCTTTTTTCTCAATTCATGTATCTGCTTACTTTTACCCCCCCCCCCCTCTCTCTCTCTCTCTCTCTCTCTCTATCTATCTCAGCCCTGAGTGTTATCAATTCCTGAGTGTTATCAATTCCTTTTTTTCTGCAGAACAGATCATTTTGGTGCTAATATATCTTGTTTTCTTCTCAATCCTTTCATTATATAAATTCAAATCAATCTTACATTTTTTGACTCCCCTCCTTTTTCTCAATTCATGTATCTGCTTACTTTTACCCCCCCCCCCCCCCTCTCTCTCTCTCTATCTATCTCAGCCCTCTCTTTTTCCTTCTTTCCTATCTCTCCCTCCCTCTGCCCCCTTCCCTCCATGTCACCCTCCTTCCCCTTCCCCCCCCCCCCCTCGCCCTCCTTCCCCTTCTACCCCCTCGCCGTCCCCTATTCATTGTTCCACCCCTTCTCCATCTCAGCCACACTCCAGCTCTCATCTTCACCCTCATTGGTTCACCATCCTCATCATAGCCCTGCATTGGTTATGAGCAATTATGCCTGTAATTTGAACACGCCTGGATTTGACGTCAAGGCATTTCCTTGATAGTGCTACGTTTCGCCAGGTCGTTAGTGCGCTTTATAGCTTTGGGGTAAATAATGGCGGTGGTGTTCATATCAAATCATCAATTTCTTTGAATGATGAGGCAGTCCAATCTAGTGTGATACATATTGTGCACAATCATTTTCTGATGCCTCACATTTACAATATATGATATACATATATGTCTTCGCATATATTCCCAACCACTTCTTTGTGACTTCACTTATGCATTCTAGCTATCTCACAGTATGACAAAGATTAGTTATGGTTTTATGTCTACATGGATAGATAAGTTGAAGAGGAAGGTCACACTTTTAATCTTATTGAAAATGAATTCTTTGTTAAATAGATTGATGGTTTCTTTATTTTAATTACTCTAGGAAATTATGATATTGCTTATTACAGTGCTGTGTGATAGTGCTATGTTTTCTTACTTTTGTTACTTAATATTTTAGATGGCACCTCCAAAGTTAGATTATTATTTTTTCAGCACAAAGAGAAATTAATAATATTGAAAACAAATAGTGTCAAACTATTTTGTATGATTAATACCGATAAATGAATTTAGATGTGAAGTAGTGGTGAGAATCGAACTAGAGACTGCAATTAGTTAAGTGGAAATGATGTGAAATGCAAAACACTGTGGCCTTGAATATAAATTTTAGTTTCTTTTATAATATACTGTTGGTAATGAATTGTGATAGCATTGTTATCATGAGACAAAGGAGTCCATAAGGCCTTGCTTTTTAATTGTGTTACATAGAATTAGGTTATGGATCAGTTGATTAGAGATTGGTACACACTACACCACTTGTGTTGATCAAGCAACTTCAATGTTTTCAGTGTTTTAACTCCTAACAGCAAGATGCTAAGTAATTCATTTCTGTATTCATTACGGTATATTCCAGCGATGGGTTTTTAATCATCACATGAATTGACAATCGCATTACGTGAGGCTGTTTCTGTCATATAGTAGAATGAATTGTAATAAATCTGTGGACATCCAGACAACTGTTATTGTAACCTTGGTCATGTGATTAATATAAGACTGATGAGAAGCCTTTCATGTCATTCAAGCATGTCATTGAAGACAACAAATCAGCTGATTATGGGAGTAAGAAATGCTAACTATATTCTGATCTATTCTGTTGCTCAATGTAAAACATGTTTTTAAAGTCATATTTTGTGTTTTCATATAATTTGCCAGATATATTTATTTTTTCAAGTAAACTAATGCTTGTAAAATGATGATTCATATCTTGATTAAAAACAAAATTATATTCAGGATTGAATATATGCTTAGCCAGAAACAATCAAAATATTTTTCAAAATAGCATAATTTCCTCCTTCTCCCCCTTCCTTTCCCCCGGAAATCCATCACAGTTTTCAGGATCATTTATCATACAAACATTCATATTTTTGTATAATTGATGAAAACAAAACAAGTTGAGGGATAGTATTACTCTGTGTTGCCAAGTAAGTAATCATAAACAAAGCTGAGACAAGCAAAATAAGAATTATTATAATCCAGATCATTAGTGTTGCAGGCCGATGATGCGATTAGGCGTCTTTCCAGTGTGGGCAACTGTCCAATTCTTAACAATCCTGTAAAAAGAATTTTGTATTCCTTGTCTGTCATCGTGCTATGGGTTTTTGTAGTCTAGGGCTATCAGAAGTTCTTTTTCAAGGAATGGACGGTAGAAGAGTCATAAGCTTTAATAGCCTCGGGTGGTGAAATATTTAATTAAAGAAATAACAAAAATATTCATAACTTATTGATTATTAGAAATAGTACGAAATTTTAGAGAGAATTTTGCATGTATATTACATCAATATGAAAATGTTTCCATGGCATAATACTTGGTAGGGTCTGATCCTGCCAAGACTACTTGTCACTCTACATTAGTATAGTTTGTTGAAAATCTGGAAATTCAATCTTAGGATTTTCAGAGGGGGCTGCAACTTAGGCATGTCGCACGTTGCCCTGTTGACAAATTTTAAATTTCTGCCCTCCCGGCCGGCCCAAGCGAGGTTGATAGTGGTTGGAGAGGGAAAAGGAGAGACCCTCATGCCTGGCTTGTGATTCAATCAGCAAGGTTCAACTGCCAGAAATAGGGTCTAACCTTCACCCCAGGGTGACTGACTGATCAGACCTACAACTTGTGAAACAGAGAGAGAGAGAGAATGCATACTAAAGGGCCTGTCACACCTACCCGATGAACCTCGCCCGGACTAAACCGGAGGACACAATTAACAACGCCCCTAAAGTCGGCAGTGTCCTACCAGTGTAAGAGCCAATGTGCTACCGAATACCACTTTTCTGTCACTTAGTGTTACCGATGCGCATCCGTTGTTCTACTGGTGTACCACCAAAGTGATATCAAAGTGCGGGTACACATTGAGGCCACCGGAGAGCCGCTGGAGCCATACCGGAGTACTGCCGTTGTAGTCCCATTGCTCTCTCCGGCAGCACAACGGCAGACATTTTTTAGCATGTAGAGGGACAGACAGACAGATGAACAGGCAGATAAAGAGAATGAACTTAAATCTTTATTGAGACATAGTTGAAGCATTGTGGTACTTGAGGAAAATAGATGCAGTGACGAGAATGTGTTGTTGTACAAGCTGACCCCTTCCTCCCTCTTGTATCTTTCCCCCTACTATTGGATTCATAACATTCATAAACACATCATCTGTCTATTCATATGACCCCTAAAATTCAATTAATTTCTTACATAATTGTTTGCATAATACAGTTACTTGATAAAAGCTCTGTAATTTTCAAATATTTAAATATTGTTATTGTCTCTTTGTCTCCTTTTATCGCTATAGACCTGAAGAGCATTTTGAGCGCTATGCCTCCTACCCTGGTCTTCGGCCTCCATTCCTGCCTCTGGGTTCACCCCATGCGCAACTCTTCCCCCACCCAGCCATCAGCCCGCTCTTCACTGGGCTCCGCTACCCTGCAGACCTACAGGCTGCTATGCAGATGCCCCATCTCTCACCAGGAGCCATGTCATTTGGGGGACTGGGTAACCCCATCACTGCAGCAGAAAGGTAACCTTTCCTCTTATTATTTGGTTTTGTTCGTATTTTGTTTAAAGGCTTCATATATATTATGTATTTGACCAGTGTCTACAAATTGATTTGCAATATCACACTATGAATACTTAAAATCTAAAATTCTGATCATTTCATGTTACTTTCTAAAAACCCGACTATTTCTTTCAAAGTTTTGTAACCAAGCCCCGTAACTAAAAACTTATAAAATAAGATAAGTTACTGAACAGTCCTTATTGGAAACTTAAAACACAATCACTGGAAGAGAATATTTCTCCTATCTCCAGATTTGTAGGACATCACTTCTCTTTCAAAAAAAATTGATGAAATGCCTTGAGAAAAAATATTTCCTTTCATTTGGCAATGATTTATTGATACTCTTGTATGTATTCTTTTCAACAAAGTGTTTTTCTTCATATGCTCTTCAAGAAGAAATCTAAAAATTGAATCTGTTGTACTGTATCTGATAAGGCATATTTACCTGTATACTTTGATAACAGAGAGAAGGTGCTACAGGAGCAGCAGCGAGAGAGGGAACGAGAACGACGCGCGGAGGAGTTGAGATTGGAGCAGAACCGAGAGAGGAGTAGGAGCGAGAGGGATTCAGCATCTCTTCATCATGACAGGGGTAGGGTTGATGAGAGGAGGTACTCCAATAGCCCAGCAAGAGGTATGTATATCACTCTATCAATAGCGTTGGTTGTGCAAATAGAGCAAGTGAATTAGTACCTGCTTCTGGAATTATCTTGTATAGTACTGTCAAATCAGAAACTATCTCAAATTTATGACAACAGCCATTTTTGTTGTGAGAAACTTCCAAAAGTTGCAACAATATAGTGTTGAGATTCAGTTATTTGGGGGCGAGAAATTTCATACATCTTGAACACTCAATATAGATTTGCAGTACTTGCTTGACTGACAGGGTACAATATTGTTTTCCAACTCACAATGGAAAGAGATTGAAATGAACATACTTTATAAGCTGTTATTTTCACGAATTTCATATCATCATGGATTTTATCAACACGCCAAAATATTGGCACCTCATCATACCGGAGCGTTCCTTCTCTCATCGCGAATATATTGCACAGATTGCATGCGTCATCCTGACTCGCTATATGTGATGCAGGGGCTTCCTAAACTTGTGTGTGTGTACTAACGTGAACGAGTCTGCGTGTGTATGTGTTGCCGTGAGGAAGTTTGTAAATACTTCATGCCCATTTATTAATTCTGCTGTGTGCTATTTGCGAAAGCAACGACTCGCGAAAAATGTCTCTTAACCCGTCATTGCAAAAATATCCGTACGTGAAAATATTAGCTTATAGAGTAGTGATAAACAGCAGGATGGTAACTGCAGTACTCATACATATACGGTAGTTCAACCCCTTCTTGCTCTCCATAATGTGTAGATATTGATGATACTCCCCTGATAGTCAGCAAGCAAGTCTACTTGATAAACCTTCAAATAAATCTGCAAACAAACCATTCATACTGTCTTAAACAAATTGACTTCGTCATCAGTTGAACATATTGGAAATAAAGCTGATAAAGCAAGGAAAGCATTTTATCTTCATGTATTTATTGCTCATCCTCGTCCCCTCTAGATTCCTCAAGTTCCAGACGACCTCAGTCACACTCATCGGTGGGGTCCAGCAAACCCTCGCCCCAGGACCAAGCCCCCCTTCCCCTCCTCAAGAAGGCAGACAGGGAGGACAGATGGAGTGAGAAACACCGTCACACACCCCGCAGCGGACGGGAGGACCATCATCACAATCAGGAGTCCCCTACTAACTACTCCCAGCATAGAGTGAGTCAAACATCTTAAACGTCATTTTCATCAATCTTTATTCAAATCTTTTGATAAAAGGCTAATCAAGAAAGTAGTCAAAGGAACATTAGTTTAATGAGGTCTAAATCATTAGATTACAACTTTACACCTTTTCATTTGAATCATATCTGGAGCAAAAGTGTACCACTGGTGTGTTTTACATATGGCAGTATAGACGATAGTTTGAATTAAGGACACATAGTAGTCGGCTCTCATGGAGGAATTCGACACTGTTCAGTTATTTACCCTATAACAGGCGTTGTAGATTAGCCTTCAGTTTTGTGAACAAAATGGCTTATATAATGCTTTGTATTTCCTCATCCATTCCTCCACAAGGTAAAGTCATTATCTCACTTTTCCCTCACCTGAAGACTCTCCGAGAGACGAAGGGTTATTTCCATGGACCTACGGGTTCGCTGTGTGCAGACTTTTAAACACATTGATTGTATTTCCACCAAGTCTGGTGTCAGCGAATTATGGCCTTCTGCACATGGAAACTGACGACCCACTCCCTTTAAGTATTGATTCATAGCTTTGTTATCAGTCATTTATATTTTTCTTGTACCGGTATTTGATGATTATCTATGAATGCAATATACTGCTACAATGCAAGTGGTGCTATTGATTTGTGTTTTAACTGCATGTGTACCATTGTTCTTTCCCTTTGGTTTCACAGGATATACCTTCCCATGATGCTACTCGCTACCTGTCAGACAGGGAGAGAAAAGCTCACCATGAGAGGGAGCTGTTACTACAACAAGACAGGAAGATTGCTGAAAGGTGAGCAGATCAAAGTTATAGATTCTAATGTCACTTTTAGTGGTGCTGTCGATACAACATAAAAGTGAATGATTTGGTGTTATGCTTGGCAGCTTTTCAGTGTTTGTGTACAGGGGAACTGTGTTTCATTTCTATGGATCCATGCTAATTACAGGTTTTAACCAGATTGTAAATCAAATATTAACTTATCAACAAAAAAGTCCTTTTGTGTCAGTATTAATTAATTGTGGGTAATTACTGTTAAACTAAGATTACCCTATTTTTATAAACATGTAAATGAATTCTTAAATCAATTCAATTTATTTCAAGTTGGCTTTTCAAGTAAATGTGAGTGCAATAAAAACAGATAGAGTCCAAACATAATGAGATCAGTCATTCTGACATACATAAATCTTAATTTTCCTCCAGGCATGAAGCTGAACATCGGGAGAGACAGAGAGAAGAGCATTCCAGCCATCATCCACCTCCCCTGACCTCTCTGCATGGGTCATCGCACCTATCAGCACATGTATCCTCCCACGGGTCATCCCACGGGTCATCCCACGGGTCATCCCATGGGTCATCAACCCATGGCTTGCCACACCCCTCCACCACCCATGAGGTTCACAACAAGCTCAGTGCTTATAACAATCATAGAACAGTGGATTATGAACGCTTGCCCCCTTCAAGGACGTTACATAATGATAGCAAACATACCGAACGCATCCCCAGTGATCACAGACGGTTACAGCAAGCACATAGCGGCAGCGGTGGTGCTAGTAGCAACAGCAACAGTAAATCGGGTAGCCACGTACCTCTTAATTCCAATGTGGAGGACAAGGATCCACCGCGCCACACGCAGAATCTCTTGAAGAACCAGGCGCAGCTGGGACCCTATGACTTAAGCCACCCGCATGCAGAGTTCACAAGGCATATCCATGAGTTCTACCGCAATCAGCATATACGGGACGCTCTACCAGGTCACATGAACAGGTCAAGCTCTGAGCCAGCCATCAGTAAGCTGGATCTAGAGGAGAAGCGTAAGAGCGAGGAGAGACTCAACGGTGTCTATGCCTCTAGTGAGAGTGAATCAGACAGCGAAGAAGAGTTGGAGGATAAGCGGGAGCGGCATCGCAGGAGGATGATTCGCATCGTCAAACGATCCAGACTCAAGATGGATGCTAACGAGAAGAAGTTTGGATTCCTCAATACTATGGGATTAATCACTCATAAAGACAGGAGGGGTAAGGACTCTACTGCTAATTCTAGAATGCATGTCTCACGTATCTCAAACAAGTACCATAAATTGTGTTGACATTTTGGCCTTTTAAGTTTTAGTATCATCATGGTAATGACCTCTTAATCAGTGATTTTTAGGTTTGACATAAAAAAGTATGCTTGGAATAACATTGTACGATGTATCTGATCCGTGATTTTTTATATAGTAGGAGTTTAGATATGAAAATATGAAGTTTTTTTAGATTATTGTGATTTAGCAAACATAGGTATCATGAGATATCTAACTGAAAAATATGCTTTGGTAGATTTTATTTATAGATGAGAGATTCAGAACAATATTAGCCTCAAATGAAGTTATTGTTCTTACCTGGACTGAATTTGTTGATATTAAGTGAACCTCATTTTCATTGTTGCCACAGAGGTGAGAAGAGATCAGAGGCGGAAGAGGAGGCGGATCTATGGAGAGGACATGCCCCCAGCCAAGGTATCTAAGGTGATGCCCCCACCCCCTCTCTTACCCTCTGCTGCACCCCTCACCCAGGATGACTTTCAGAAGGAGCTCAACTACCCTCACAAGTGCCGCTTTCTCCGCATCTTTGGACTGGATACGCTCACACAGGACAAGAAGCAAGGTGAGGTCACTAAGTAGATGTTCAGAAAGTCTGTATGTCATGTGATGATGAGAAGCAGTGTAACTTAGCTACATGTGAGAAAGGGATTAACCCCCCCCCCCCCTCCCGATGAGAAGCAGTGTAACTCGGCTACATGCGAGAAAGAGATTAGGTAACCCCCCCCCCCCCCCCGATGAGAAGCGGTGTAACTCAGCTACCTGTGAGAAAGGAATTACCCCCCCCCCCCTCCCGATGAGAAGCAGTGTAACTCAGCTACATGTGAGAAAGGGATTAACCCCCCCCCCCCTCCCATCTCCCTTCAACGTTTTCATATGAAGGGGCAGCCACTTAATGTTCGATCGTTAGCACAAGGCATTCCTAGATTTGGACGAAAAGTTAACTTCTCTGTCAATATTCCTTTATATCTAATATTCCTTCATATCTAATTTATAGTTGTGCACTCTTTTAGATTTAAACAAGTTTTTGCATTCAGGTATTGCAGAGAACATCTTTTGGGTAGAAAAAAGAAAGTGCTTATTATGTAGCTATTGTTACCTGCCATTTTTTTCTTCTTCTTCATACCTGTTATGTGTATTTATCATGGTTTTAGTTCTATCAAGGTGTAGAGCATGGCATCGGTCTACTTTTGGTCGCGTATATATGTTTTCAATGGAAACTAATTCAAATTTTCTATTTATTCTTTTACTTTTCAGGCATGGCTAATGCCAAAAAAGCAGTAGAAGCAGACAGAGAACGTAAGATAAGGAGAGATAATAAAGATGTTGATGCACCACAGCCTAACAATGCTGATGCCCACAGCCCAGGTCAGTATCATTTATAACATTATTCTAATTATCCATGTGCAACTATTCCTTGCTTGCTAGTTGTCTCGTCAGTTCCAGACATGTGCTATCATGAGTCTCTTTATACTGCTATCTATCTATCTATCTACGTTTATCTGTAACATGCTTGCACTGTTCTTATTTGTCAGTCACTTTAATGAATCTGTGTATCGTGTGGCTTTTAAATTGAAAAACTGGATGTAGCACTGAATAAAATTGCAGAATATTATTACATTATAAGACAGGGAACCGTTTCTGGAAAGAGCTATCAAAGCTCAACCCAAACTAAATGGAATTGACAGCTTTGTTGCGTGCAGCGTGGTGATTTTTACATGCCATTAAATAAGT
This sequence comes from Strongylocentrotus droebachiensis, assembly GCA_035222895.1. Taxonomy (NCBI): domain Eukaryota; kingdom Metazoa; phylum Echinodermata; class Echinoidea; order Camarodonta; family Strongylocentrotidae; genus Strongylocentrotus; species Strongylocentrotus droebachiensis. The sequence goes on along the minus strand of JAVYIG010002475.1, from coordinate 184,311 downwards.
ATCATGAATATTTTTTTTTTCTAATCTAGCTCTTTTTCCCCATCTATTGCAGCAATAGATGCAGTGCTCCAGCAGAGATTACAGGAGGGAAAGGAGGGTTCCCCTTACATCAACTCTCACCCTGGTCTGCAGACCCCCCTCAACCACCTCCAGATCGACGACAAGTCCTCCACCCCACCTGTACCTCTAGGAACAATCCCGGGTTCAACTGCTGGTGCGGTGTCATCAACGACCAATCACAACAATGCACATTCCCCGAGCTACGTAGACTCCTCAGCATCATCAATGCCCAGCCCTGCTTCTAATAACAACCAACAGCTACTGAAAACAGCACCTTCGGCAGGCAGCGGGGACGTGGTACCGACGAAGAGCGTGGATGCCATGCAGCTGAAGAAGGAAATCAAGCAAGAGGTAGTGAATGGTGAGTTGGCCAGCTATCGCAGGAGATCGGACGCCTCTTCATCTTCATCATCCTCATCGGAAACTGTGCTGAAACAGCCATCGCCATTCACTATCTCATCATTCCTCAACACCTCGCGACAAAACTCAACAAACCCCATCTCAGATGGTTTCGCTCAGGAGTTCCATCAATCGGTGCTGAGATCTACTCAGGAGAAACTCAATCAAAAGAAAGGTACGAGACAGAGAGGTTGGAAGATGGATGTAGGGAAAGGTTAATGGAAGAAAGAGGAAATATATTGACTGAAGATGGACAGAAAGAGAATCACATCTAGATATGTAGGGGTTGATAAAAGTAATCGTAGTCTTCTTTGAAAACAAAATATGTATAGTTCAGTTACAATATATGGAAACATAGGGATGCTTTATAATGTACAAATATATATCGTAACGTAGAAGTACCTTAAAACCATACATGGCTCTTAACAAGATAGTTAATTCCTTTTACATATTCAGTCATCAGACTTTGTACTTTCTGATTTAGACTTGCAACTTTTGTACATACTCTTTCTCTATCCAGGTGCAAGTTCAAACTCGTCTCAGAACGATTCAGCAGCTAAACGTGACTATCTCACCGTTCCACCAACATCATCTTCATCATCATCATCATCATCATCATCATCATCAACCTCCAGCAGGCATCAACACCACCACCAACATCATCCGCCTTCATCCACACCACCATCATCATCATCATCATCCATCTTACCATCAGCTGCATCATCACAGCAGAGTAGCAGACACAAGCCACTAATGATGAATAACCGTCTATATTCCTGGCCTGGATGGGAGGTCGTCTCAGAGTCATACCATAGATACCTAGCAGGTAGGAATACAACCTAACATTCAAACTTGTTATGTGTGTTTGAAATTTATGAAAATTTTAGATCAACTAATTTGCTTTTTGAAGTAGACATGCGTTTGATTAATAGAAAGCAATAATAACATTATTATGTGTGAAGATATTTTAGAGTCTGTGATGTCTGATTTATAACTATTGAAAACCTGAAAGTGTTCCGTGATGAGAAGTACACATTACACTATACTACTCCAAAACTATCCCAGAAATCTTCCATATTATCACATCAAATCACATGAGCTTATTAACAGCCAGGCTGTTAGTATCATCAAATACATTTTCTTGAAATTTACTTTCGTTCTTTTCAAACAGATCAACGATCAGAGAGATCCATGCTTTTGGAACACTTAACAGGCCTTACGCACCACAATGCAGAACTCAATGGCAATGCTGAACTGCTTGCAAGGAGGAAAAATGTAAGTATGTGTAACAGGTCATGCCAGTGTTATAAAGTATCGTGTAATTTTGGTTTAGTTGGTAGAGTGGTCAGCTCTATTATCTGATGACGAAACAGTCTGAGGTTAAAACCGAGTTAAATATGGTCTCCAGCTGTGAATAGGTATATCTGATTGATACACTTCAAAACAAATCAAATACTCATCCATACATACAGAGAGGGAAAGGAAAATCAATTTAGAAAAAATTGAAATGAATTCTAGAAGGAAAAAAATTTAGAAAAAATTGAAATGAATTTTAGAAGGAAAAAAGAGAATACAGATACTGTAAAGAAACAATTTGAGAAAAGTCGGTCAAAGAATATTAAAGTAATGAACTTTTATTTCGCATAATACGTCCCGTTATCAAGAAAATGTATATTATGTTGAGGATATACCTCCATCATACACTTGGTGGGGAATCTTGTATATTAATGAACAAGAATACAATACATTTCTCAGAATACGTATAGTTATTTCTAGGGCTAGGGTTTTCTTTTGAGGTTGGTAGAAGCTTTTTTTGTGATTACCCCAACCAATGAATGTTTTCTGAATCAGAATTGATGTCTTCCTCTTTCTCTTTTCCTCATTGGCACACACCTCACAGGAGCTGACAGAGCGCATGTACGAGATGCAACGAGAATATGAGAACTACATGCGAGAAATGCATCTACTTAGGCAAAGAACAATGGACCTAGATAAGGCTACAAAATGATGTTGCTTGCCTGTCTAGTGAACTTATCACCAGCAATGAGAGAGTGCAGGTACCGTCAGCTCGCTCTTCTCAAACAGTAACTATGGTTGGCGTTGATTATAGTGAAAGTAAAAAGCCTTGCTGAGGATGTTTGCAATCTTATTCGATGGTGCATTGATCCATGTTGGATGTCTTAGTGTGCAGATTATTGCCAGATAATCAAACAGACTTTTGAATTCCATTCCTTCGTTAGCTTATAGTCTCTGTTCTTCAGTTCAAAATTTTTGATTTCCTTACTTATTATGGATGATGGAAGCGTGCAGTAGGATGTTCAGCAGAACAGGCCAGGAGCATAGGGGGAGATTTAGGATCAAGAATCATGAGGTGTCTGTGGCTTTGTTTGGAGGATTACTAATATCCTGCAGATACATGTGGCAGATGGACGAAAGAAAACCCAGAATCAAACTTATTCAACAAAACAACCAATAGAGAGCGTGCCCAGTTTGCCGTGGATTAGGATGCAATGAAGTACAGATGAAGGTTGAGTTTGTCAATGAGCGCAAAGTATTCATGTTCATCACAACATGAAATACCGGAGGAGCAAAAATGTTGGAACATACATTTCCAATGTATTGTAACAAAATGTCAACGTTTTGAAATAGATTTTCTTTTTTTTTAAAGAAAATGTGGGATCAGTTGAATTTTAAAGCCGTCTCAGGTTACATATGATAAATGATAACTGTAAATCACTTGGAGAGATTTGTATTAAGCACTATAGAAATCCACATTATTTATTTTTTATTATTGAAATTATCAAGAAATTTAGAGGAACAGTAAAATCCAAAGTAATTTTCACAGAAAAGTTTCTAGACGTACACAAGACATGGGTGCTTCAGAGCAGTAGTACAAGTTCCTTGACAGAACACCATGTATTTTGATGGATGGAGAAAAAGATGCTTGAAAACATGGACCAAGAAAATTATAAATCAAAGTCTGACTCCTGACTGGAATGATCCATATATTTTCCAGTCTGGTGTTTTTTAACCACTCAAGAGCAGCTGTTTGATTTGTGAAGTGTTTCATTTGTTTACCCAACAATGTAACAATACTGAAGCTATGCTGCTAATGAATTTTTACAGTTTGCCTGCAAGATAAAACTAGAAAGCCTGCAACTAAAGGAAAAAAAAGTATTTAATAGGTAACACTCAATTTCACCCCCCCCCCCCCCCTTTATTTCATCACTTAAAATATCTACAGATTTTTTTGATTTTTTTAAAATTTGTTGTTGTTGTCGGTGTATCTCATTTTGTTTGTTCATTTCAAAGGAAATGCAGTTGGCACCATAGTACAAATTGACATTTTTGTAATAAACTTTGGCAGGCACTGTAAGAAAACTTGTTGAGAATGAGAGTGCTGTGAGCAATATGCATAGCATACATGGAGCTGCATGGCATTATGAAAGTCAGGTTAGCATAGTTTATGTACATGTATATTTATTCTATGACGGGAAATGCTGTCTTAGATATGTTTGTCCGGCTAGCAGGGATATTTGGTTTTAGACACGCTATTTATTTTATTTATACAATCAAATTAACTTTGGTTTTCTCTGCTGTAGATTCTGTATTTTTGGCAGCTTTCCGTACATTTGTAGGATAGTCATTCCACATTATTTATTCACAATTGTAATTTCCCTGTTGATTTTGAAGGTTCTGATTTTTTAGAATAAAGGTATATATAAAGAATAAAGCATATTTTATGCCCACTGCCTTTTTTCATCAGCTAACACAAAACTACTCCAAAATATGGCAACTACCTATTACTGATATTAATCGTAATAACTGCTTTCATATAGCACTCATCGAAATTGATAGGAATGGTTAAATAAAGAAAGGCTAAACACATTAGAGTATCTTGAATATTTTATGAGAAGGAAAAGCAGAAGATACCAAACCAAGAACCAACGGGGAGGGAAACATTGATTAAGACATGGAGTGGAATGACACTTCAAGAGTCTATTGGGGTACCTGCAAACAGAGATATGTGTCAAAATGTTGTTGTCAATCTCAGAGCTCTGAAAAGATACCTTGATAGATAGATAGATCCAATTAACAAAGTGCTGTTCCTGGATGATTGGATTCAATTACAAGTGCACAGCCTTCACTTTACCATGGAGGGAGGGAGGGAGCATTTCTGCCTGCCAGTCTATATTTCACATATGCATAAATCCAATCATAAACAATACATTCTTTCAAAGCAGACATACGGATTGAATCAAACTCCTATCTCACTACTACTACATGGTAGCGCATGAGAGAAGAAAGCAATATTTATCCAAGACTTCTGTTTGTAATTCTTAGAAGATTGTGACTAAGTAGTCTTATTTTCATAAAAATCTAGACAAAGTGCTGCTACCATTTTCCAAGTTTAACAAGTATAAGAGGGAAGTTAGGATAACTTGACTTTCTTGTTACATAAACTATCATTCTTCTTGTCACATAGCCTAATGTTATTTTGTTGTCCCTTATAAGTAAGCATCTTTATATCTTTGAAGCAAAGTGCAATCATGTAAAATACATTTCACTTAATGTTCATATCTATTATTATCCACTGCTGGATTGAAATGTTTTTTTCCTTGATGTTAGGAAATATCTTTCATAATTTATTAACATGTGAGACACCTCCCCCACCCATATACAAGAATATTGCACCTGTGTGTTTTTATGTTCAACTGTACACCTGTTTGATTTTTTGTTTTTTTAGGGATATGCGCTGTTGTAAATTTGTAAATATTGCAGTTTTTCACTCAAAGCAGTCCCTTTTTTTATTCAATGTGGAGTTCCCTTTTATGTGTGGCAATATATGTATACATGTATATATGCATATATATGTTGTCATGTTGGTAGTTTTATACCTTGAATTTCATATGTAAAGTTGTTTTCAAAAGATTTCTAGTTTTACACAAACACTTTAATATTTATTTGAAGAAAAACAAGAAAAAAGGCAATTATAGATGTTAAATCTGTTTAGTTTGGTTTAATAATAATGTGATGACATTAGACTTGAAGTCTCTCTTTCACTCTGAAACCATTGGTATAAATACCTACAACACTCCATATGATATTTTTGTGAGTGTGAGAACTAGAGTGTTGGGAAATTGTTTCCTTATATTTCTTTCAATCTCAGCTATCGAATGTAATTCTGGGGAAACAATATTGGCCCATTCTCTTGTTCTTACAAATAATGACTAAACAGCGTTTTGGTCTTCAAAGAGTTATTGTGTTGAGAATGATTCAGCAATATAAACTGAGTTTCTAATGTAAGGACCAAAAATTGATGTTACAGTGGACCAACTTTTTTTTCCTTTTTCCCTTTATTTCTTTATGATAATTCCATGCTCATAGTCCGGACTATCTAGACCAGTAAAGAAAGATATACATGCAGTGATTTTTTTTTTCCATATTTTTTTAATACATACTGTATCTGGAATTAATCCATTTGGATCAAATTTAAGAACGACAACATTAATGCTTGATTGTGTTATTTTGTATTGAGTATTTATTAAATGGATAACACTTGATTTTGTTTTGATTTTACATGTACATGTTTTTCCACACAGGGTACTATTTATCCAATGTGTTTTTGTCTCCTTTTTTTTTTTCTCAACACAATACAGATTTTTTTTTTTTTTCAAGAAATGCTAGAGTAAAGAAAAAAGGCAGCCATCGTAGTTCTGCTTCAGAATGTGGCAAAATATATTTATATTTAAGATTCCAAACTATTTTTCTGTTTGATTTTTAAACAAGAATTATTACAAATTGAAACAATGAGATAAAATAGAGCATCTATAATAGAATAATTATCATGTTGCAAATTTGTCATTCATGAAGATTCCATATTAGCGGACTGAAATTCTGTAAGAATGAAAGAAGATTATAATAAGGCAGAGATTCACAAAACATCAGATTATTTTGAAATCTTTGTAGTCTTTAAAGCCCCACTGCACCTCTATACAGCCAACAATGCCTAAGCGATACCCATTAATTCTCCATGATGCCCTTTTTCTTATGTTAAATGAGAGCTGATTTGATGAGATAACCACCTGTCAGTGACCTTGCAGGGAGGTCTACTAATCCCTCCATGCCAAACTAGTGCAAAGGGGCTTTAAAGCTTGAAAAAGAAAAAAGAAAAAAGAAAAATGGACAAAAATCTATCACATTCGGTGATCTTAATTAACATAAACCTTGTATGATGTGACTAGAATATTTGTACGTTATTGTATGATAGGGTGGTTTCTTTTGATATATTTGTGTTCACTCAACAAAAAAATCTGTACTTATTGTGCATCTTTTGTCTTTGGAAAAAGTGTAAATTTATGATCTAATATGAAGCACATGAATCTAATGATGGTTACAACTGTAAATAACACATTTTAGAAGAGACAAATTTTATCACGTGATTTGAATGTGATTTTAATCAAAATTGGATGTTGATGGTGGAGACCGACACAAACTATGTGTATGTCATGTACATTTCCATTCGTTTGTAAATCGTTTGAGAAATGTTCTTTTTATTTAGTGTTGTTAACTCGATACATTTGTTGTGTACATGAAGAGAGAGAGTGCGGGCCGGCACACAGAATTTCAGTGTGAGGATATGTCCAATGTGTCTTTATTTCTTTCCTCTTCATATCTTTGGACCGACATGTTATTTATTCCACGTTTTTGTGATCTGTGAAGAATCAAGACTGTTGTGATGTCTTTTCCTAGTTTTTGTTTCATCACTCTCATTGTGAGAGTTTGGAGTGCTTTGTAGTTGTGTAAGATTCTCTTTCTTTTTTATTGTCTCTCAACCTTTCTGTTTTTTCTTTATTCCAAAGATATGTTTCTTGAAGAATAAAAAATTGCAATCACTCGTACATGTTGTTCTTTGAATTTCTTTGATGCAACCTTTATAATTATAAATAGAAATGAAAGAATGTGAGCGTAGGTGCAGAGAAATATACAAAAGAAAGAAGAATAAATATTACAAATATTCTGAAATAAGAGAGACAACTAAAACTATAATGAAGAAGTATATACAGTATATTTACACACATGATTATATCTTGATATCATTTATGTTAATTGACACTGTATTGTATCTTGTTTAGATACATGTAAAGCAAGATATTTCTTTTGGTGATGTACAAAATACAGAATACAATATACAGAGTGAGTCAGAAAAAATGTCCCACTTTTACAAAGTTATACAACGTTGTAAATGTAGGACATTTTTTCTGACTGATTGAAGTATGGATATTTAATCGTGGGTTTCATGATATGTCTTGATAGAGTTATCCTCCCAGTACATTTAGGTACCATTTTCATTTGAATCTCTGCATGCATGACTGAACATCGGACATTCTTTACAAGACTGCCAGATCTCACTTGCGCCAAGTTGCTGGGTGAGGAATAAAATAGTGTTTTGAACAAAGACTCGTACGAAAAGTTGAGTGGCCGCTGTCCTCTTGGTGCGTATTGGCGGATGTTGTGCTTCATGATGATGATCATGATGATGATGATGATGATGACATGATGGTGGAAGTGAATGTGTACTAAAGGGAAAGATTGTCAGGGTTATGCTTCTTAAACATTCAGCGATCTTGATAAAAAATCAATGCTTAATCAGAAAAGGGGAAAATATGAAACAATTGTCACTGTGTGTGTGTGTGTCTGTCTGACTGTCTTTGTTCAATGCAGTGTTTTCTTCCTCACCCAGTAACTTGGCGCAAGTGAGATCTGGCAGTCTTGTTAAGATTGTCTGATGTTCAGTCATGCATGCAGAGATTCAAAGACATATCATGAAATCCATGATTAAATATTCATACTTCAAACAATACAACTTTTAAAAAGTGGGACATTTTTTCTGACTCCCTCTGTATAGACGGTAGGCAAACGTGTTGCAGACACAGAAATCTTGAGTTCTTGTAGGAGTTTGACACCAGTATAAAGTAGAGTTCAATTTTACAGCTGACAGCTCTTACATTATCCCAGGCTTAAACACAAAGTCCCATGTTTTACATGTCTGTATAACAGATTACCATTGTTTGAATTTACGTCCCAGGATTACCTGTATCTTCCTATTCATCATCTAAAATCAAAGAACTTTGACAAAAACAATTTGAGTTTTGTTTTAAACTGAACATGACCTTTAAAAGCCGATTAACATGCAGTATGTAACCTACGACAAGGCATAACACTTATACATGCATACTGTAAACCAAGTCACAAACATATGACCCAATGATGTAGGCAGAGCTCATTACTAACAGGCATCCAGGACACATGGGCACCCAAAGTCAAAGTTTAGAGTCTAGACCTTCAAAACTCTGACATTTTTACATAGGGTTCAAGCATAAGCTAAGATGTCACTGTATCCCTAAAGACGTTGGCTCCACAAACACATTCAAACCATTTTTGCCTATCTTAGGCAATTCTATATGCATTCTAGAAGGTGCTGCCTACTAGGATGTAACTTCCCCATCTCTACCCTGGTCTATCTTGCCTATTTGTTTCAACAACTGTCTCCATGAGTAAGTGTTTAGTGAAGCAAACGCTGTTCATTCTGAATACGTGGCTGAACCAGGTCAGTTGGTCTTTGGCAATGCTCAGGCATACGTACCCTGAAAACTCCAATCCAGACCCCCCCCCCCTCCCCCCCAACCCCAACCCTAAAATCCGTCAACTAAAGTTTGTGTGGAGCCCTGCTGTAGGTCTCTTGGCTATTCACCTACAAATACATACATTTGCATGCTTTTAGCATCCCAAGGTAAATAAACACACAACAATATAATAATATGGTACTGTTACAACTTGTAAAAACAGCTTTTCAATTCTGTCAACCTAGAAGGTTAAAATACCTTGCATGAAAATACAACCCATTTTGGATGAGAGAACAGGGGTAGAAGCAGGGAATTGAATTCCTACTTGTAGAAATAGTGACAAAATCTATCCAAAACTAACATTTTCCCCAGGAAGAGCTGATAAAGTTACTGATTAAAAACTTATACCTTAGCCAATGGAATCTCGGTTTCAAATTTACATGTAGCTTGCAATAATAGTACAAATCATGCTACTGTACCTGAAATAAGCTAAATACATGTTAATCATGTCAGAATAATATCATCAGGCAATTACACAAAGCAAGAGGATATATGGTGGATTAACAATCCACAGCCCCATTTAAAGGGACTTTGTAACATTGTTCAGATGAGAGATAGTGGTGCTAAGGTAGTGACTTCAATGCTAGATGTACAATTAAAGATAATCTGAAAATTTGAGCAAAAATGGACCATTATTCATGGTACAAATTGGGAAAAACTGATCCGATCGATTCCTTAATTCTCCCAACTAAATTATTACAATTTAATTACATTTTAGGTGAATGGAAATCTCACAAAGCAATAAAATGGCTCTACATTCCATTCCAGACATTTTAGTGTTGACAGATTTGTTATAGCCTGTTATTATGTCTTTTTTTAATGGGAAAAGGGTTGGGAAAATTCAAAAATGGTTGGGAGAATTTAGATTCAGAAGCGCCGCACATCGACGCCCGTTCGAAAACCTGTTGAACTTTCTTAAAAATCCTAATATTGCATGAATTAATTTCGGATTGGGGCATCGTAGTTGGATAATCCATACATACATACATTTACAATTTTTTTTTACGTGTTTTGCATCCTGAGTCAACAGATTTGTGAAATCAACCATCACAATGTTACTAAGTATCTTTAAGGCCCGGTCACACAGAGGGGACGCATGGGAACGCACTACCAGCGTATTGGAAATTTGCAATTTTGGCCAGTGCGCATACAGACCGTACACAGAGCGCACATGATAACAACTTCCACGAATGCACAGCGTGTTGCTAGCGCGCTGGACGAATGGTCCACGCATGCACTGCGTTTTCAACAGAGGTGGTCACATATAGACGACGCACGGCCCACGCATTGGAAATCGGAAAAGGCTGTGTGCCTAACTTTTGTCATGATTTTGGAAAAGCTAGCGAGCTGACACAAAATGCACAGCATGTAGCTAGCGCGCTGTGCGTATACAGGGCGTGTGCTCCGCGTATGTCTGGCGCTGGTCTAGCACGCTCCACGCATGTCTGGCGTGCCTTTGGCGTGTACATTCATGCGTCAAGCTCCGCGCACACTGTTGAGCATGCTCAAAAAAATTCCGAAGCACACAGCGAATGACGACGAATGCATAGTGATGACGTACGCCTAGCGAACGACAACGCACTGGCCCAAATTGCAAATTTCCAATGCCCTGGCCGTGCGTCCCCCATGCATCCCCTCTGTGTGACCGGGCCTTTAGCAACAGTGTTTTGACGATTTCATGTGATGCATCATGGGAAAAATTCATCATCGTATCAGCTGTGGCTTTGTTATATATACCCTCGGAGACCGGGCTAAGGGGATTTTATCAGAACTTTTGGGTGTGGAAGATTGGAATAGCTTATATCCAGGAATTTTCCAAATTTTCTGTCAGAATCAATGAGTGGTGGGTTCTGACATCCAAAATTCAATATAAAACTGTGCATTGATATTAGAACAATCAATTACATTGAAAGGATTTACACATTTCAAACCGCTTTGGTCATTTCAAACGCTGGGTAGCATTGTGATGCGCTGCACTCATTGAATGATGTCAGTCAGATGATGAAAGATGTTGAGCCCCAGGCTGAAAAATAGGCCTATCGCATCTTGCCGATGGGGGTGCTGTTTATTATGAATCCACCCATTGGCAATTCTATTTTCATTGACATATCCAGTAGACTTTTTTAGGCACCAAAAAATCACAATTCTGAAATACTCTTAGAGTACAAGCAAATGCAGTTATTAATGCACCTGAAATTTTTGGCAAAATAAAAGACATCCCCCACTTGATACTTGGTATCACAGTGACAAATCTTTTAAACTTCTAACAAGGGCATGCATATGTTCAATAATGTAGTACTGAGAGACTCCTTTCTGTTACATGACATCTCAATTTCATTGTGATAATTTGACTTGAATAATAAATGCATCTTTCCAGGTGTAGAACAACCCAATAGCAAATGATGAAATTGCAGTCATACAAATTGCTACCAATATTAAACAGATGAACACTGAGCACTTGACTGCTGGGATAACTTGTGCTATTTAATTAAGGGATTACCGGTAAATAGAAAAATTAAATTTTGGCACCAACTTTGTCTTTGATTCTATGCATTATAATAATATCTGTTTCAATAGGGGCTCTTTTTAAATGGCAGGGACTCATTTCAAAACTGGGAATCCTTTTGAGTCTATGTTTATATATTTTCCCTATCCTGTAATAGAAAAGCACTTTAAACAATTGCCCAGTTTTTTATTGAAATACGACTTGATTGTGTTTCAGGTACATTTTTATGAGCTTTAGCACAAGTTATCTCTGCCTTAGTATTCAGATTATTAACTTTCGCATTTGAAGGAAGCATTTGTAAACTGGGTTTGACCTATTGCTATGCAAATGAGACTCATAGCCTCATATTCTATATTTTGTTTTAGTCCACATTTATACTCATCTCCTTGAGTATTCGCATGCAGGGTTTACTTTTATATATCAATTACTACAGAGATTGATTCCTTAGGGGGGGGGGGGAGAACCATCAATTCCACAATGGCGCAATCTTGTCACAAACATAATGACAAGTAACACTTTGCAAAGATATACTCCTTGCTAAAAAATGTTTTAAAGCCTTTAATTATTGCATAATACAAGTTTGTACTTATAAACTGGACTGTGTCATTACATGGATTCCTTTCAAAGTCTGTTCAATGCATACAGCAAAGGTGACAGAGAAGAAATACGATATTAGGAACAGTGGGGATAATTTCTTTCCATCCAGACTTTTGAATGTATACATTGTACGCTGAAGACTGCACATCAATACTGAGTTAGTACTCTTCCTGAAGTTCCTGGCATATTACTTCCATTCTAATCTTGTTGATGCATACGTTATTGATGATCAGTATCAGTTGATGAGTTCATGGCATACGGTACTTATCATTCCAGAGTTTGTCAATGCATAAACAATAGATAATAGATCCAAATAACAATGGTCTCACATTGTGGTCCAAGTCCATGAGATCTAGTCCTAACTATCTTGAGTAGGACCTGGACCAGCGGTTAGGAGATTCATGCGTAATGTGTGCATGTGGTCCAGGGCTTGGGTAAGGAATGGTCGGACTGAGTTGATCTCCATTAATGACAAGTTATCAAGCTGAAAAAGAAATGCAGAATAATTGGATGAAATGCACATTTAAAATCCACAACAATGCTTGTATTGTTCATAAGGATAATTTCAAATTTAGGGTAAATATAGAACTACTAATTAATGATCAATAAAGAAAAGCAAAAATTGACATCCTTATTTTTAAAATTGAAAGTTTAAAGTAATAGACTGTGAGCATTGAACAATTCAAATGAAGTAAAGTGAGGAATGTAAATGTCTATACCGGGGTAATTTAGAAAACTTGGTCTTTATTGTGCAAATAGTACAGAAAATACAAAATCCTGTAAAAATGCCAGTAATTTAGTATCTCTGGAATTAAATTGCATTTCTGTAATGATAATGATATATATCTTGCAAACATTTGAGGAAAAAAACAAATACAAAGAAAAAATGAAGGGACATATTTGAACTCACCCTGGCATGTGTCTCCTGATCCTTTACAAACTTGTCAATACTCTGCCTTAGTTTAGCCATCCTCAGATCCCAAATGTCTTTAATCAATGTGTTCACTTCATCAGCATTGGGTATATCATCTGTAGCACTGACAGGGGTTAAAAAAACATTTAAGAATTAAGAAGAAGAATTTGTATTTGTATTGGCAACCTACCAAAAAAGAATAAAGAAAAGGCAAAACATACTGACAAACAGGACATTGGATATAAAATCATTGATCATGAATATATGATACAGATTAAAATTATATATTGATATTGTTGGTACTGAATTTGAATATGTAGATGATAATGATGATGAAGGTGATGCCAATAAAATAAATCCAACTTACTGGCTGAGAAGTAGTTTAGTAACCTCCATGTAATGAGGGTTCACCATGGGCTGAAATACAGCTGAATCATGCTCCTGCTTCTTCACCTCTTCTAGTTTCTCTATTAAAAGAGAGAACATCAGTTATACTTACAATTTACTTACTTTAATGAAATAACAGTAATTTGTTTGATAACTGTCTCGAACTTCAATGTGCATTTCTTTTTCAGAACCAGTGAAGGAATTAATATCTTACTTCGATTTCAACAAGCTATTCTGTTTTAATCTTGACATCAACTACTACATGTATTTGTAGTAAGAATTCCCTGATCCCCACCCCTTGCCTGCTACACACATTTCAATTCCTCCCCCCCCCCCTATCCTCTATGTTGTTATCCTGTACCTTTCTCATTCTTTTCACTAATGTTTCAGGAGCAAAAAACAAACATAGCAGAACTACTATCACATGTCCCCCCCCCCCCCTGCCAATACCCTTACACTTGCTACCCCCCCCCCCTCCCCAACCCCCTCACACACCCAATAACCTCTGGAAATCTTGAAACTTACCAACATGCATCCAATCAGGGGGTTGGATACGACATTTCTGTCTCTGTTTTAGATTGATAGCCATCCAGAGGGGAACCTTCATGGGTAGACTGGGGTTGAACGGTCCCACATTACCCCCTATCAAGAAAACCTCATCATGGGAGAAGTTTGGAACAATCGTCACCTCCTCCTTTTCTGCCAGGAACTCCACTTCGGATGGATCCATATCCCAAATGTTCTGTTTACAATGTATAGCAGATATTGTTTCTCACATTCGCACCATCAGTTTCCTCACTCGGTCACTCCAGGAATCGGCATCCAATTTGTTCTCCTCAAAATCTTCCAGTTTTAGGGGTTCTTGTGGACGGTGGAAGCAGAGCAGAAAATCCCAAACTTAGATATTCAAATTCAATCTTTTACCTGTAATCATGGGAGGGCACAGAGAATACGCCTCAAACTTTCCCCTAAAGCAAAACAATAGTTGTTTTTTATCCTCAGGTCGAATGATGATCAGTCAATTTTTTCACAGTCACTTCCATCAAATCAGATTTTCGGGGGGTACATAAACATGTACAATTGTACATGTATCTGATCAGCTGGTTTCCTCTTCCCCATTAATCCTTTATCGGTCAACCTTGAAGAAGAATGCTGAACTAGCTGAAACAAAGGGAGTCAAGAAAGAAGAAAAAATTAAGATGACATCAAAAACATAGTCTAGGTCTAGATCTAAATGTTAGAAACTTAGATCTGACGTTTAGACCTACCTTGAAAGCAAATGTTAACTAGAAATATCACAATTTGCATTGCACCGCAATGCGAATCGTATCCCTGGCATTGGCAGCAATTTTTGTGTCATCCTTGGCCTTATGTTCAAAGACGGAACAAAGATTCCCTCTCCCCTCCCTGAAAAAAAAGGATGACATAGAGATCGCCACTAGTGGCTCAGAATATTGTCAAGACTAGGAACAGCATCACAAAAATAATATGTGTAGATTAGAGTATAATGCATCTCTGTTGAAAATTTGAAATAAATCTGTCAAGAAATGAGGCAGTTAGAGCGCACAAAAGACAGCCGCGAAAATATGACCATTGACACAGGTGGCAGATTCACCAAACACTAAAGATCCATTTGATTTATCACGAATAACCCAAAACAAGTTTTGAGGCTAAAATTGTTCAAAAGAAAGATATAGACCTACATATAAATTCTCATAAAATAAATAACAAATAGATCTAGTGTCATTATCAAATGTAGATCATCAAACAATTTGCATATATCTGTAAAGATTCTTAAATTGAAGAAAAACCGGTGAGTGTTTTTTTTTGACAATCCAATCAAAAGGTAGTTGAAGGATACCGTAATGTGATAGAGTAGCGGCTCCGGTGTGCGGCCGTCCAGTGCGAATTGCCGATTTTATTTTTTATGCAATTACTCACAGAATGCTTCAATACCGTCAATGGAGAGTTCATATATTTAGTTATTAAATAGAAGGCACAAATAACGTAACTGACCCACAGCGTGGTCAGTACTGTCCACTTTAGAAGACGTAAAAGTTGCCCGGTGGGCGGCCGTGCGTAACCCGGTTTGCGGCACGCGTACGTCACAAAGCTTTATGCGCTACGTCACGATCAAAGCATATACCAAATTATTACGGGTAACCCAAATTCTCATGTTTATCTGTTGCTACGGTAAATTTTTCAAGTTTTAAACAATTTCACCTTTTTACTGAATGGATCATCCCATACGGGGGTACGTACTTATTATGTTCTTATAAAAGACCAGTTGGAGAGCTTTGATTGAACTAATAAGTTGTATAGCTTTATTGAGGCTCTATGTCAGTCAGACATCTTTGTAGTCTCTCCTGTACAAGTACTCATTGTTTCATAACATGACCTGGCGTGAGTCATGGGTTGCAGGTCATTCTATATTTAGTTATACATGCTAGTCTGTATTTGCAGACTCTGTTAAACTACATGTAGCTATCACTACAGTACTACTAGAAACTATTGGGTCACAGCGGGTACACACATCAGCACACATACCATCATACACGATCCCGCATGTTATGTGTGTATTAACACCCCCCGCCGCAAACCAGAAAATCACGTAATTACGTGCCGGTTTGCGGCCACCCCATGCAACTGGCCATGCGGTGGCACAATCAAAATATCTGCGATAGGAGACAGACCACAGCCATCATACTTCCACAAAAACATCAAATTTCACCTCCAATCGGACAATTATCGGACAAATAGAGCTACATGTACACTATTGATCTAGTCATGCCTCGATCTCTTAACTTAAAAGTAAGCACCTGCTGGAATTTACATCGCCGACTGGTGCCGTAGATTTCCGACATCGCTGACGGATACTCCGTACCGACAGGAGCATCTGCTACGGACGTTTTCAGCAGCGCAGAACTTACCGGGGAATCCACGGTAGGTTTCAATGATTATTATCGAGTCATTTTTATTTTGTTTTGAAAAGTGATACCCCTGGCCGCAAACCGGGCTATGCCGCAAACCGGAGACTCTACTCTAGTTTATCAATACGTACTTTTGTTGTTTATTGTGACGAGAAATTTTAGGCAAAATACCTTTTCTCAGCCAGTTAATATGGAATATAAAAATAGATAGCCAATGAAATATGACCAATAAGGCAATGATGAGGTCACCTATCGAATATTATTGGAACTAAAACGTGAAGAGCATAAGCATCGTGGTACTGGTAGATCAATGCTAATTAAGGGATTCATGCTTTAGATCTTCTAGTTCTATACAGAATGAGCATCCCAGAGAATTACGTACCGAACTCGTCTATATTTTCTCAAAATGATATTGAAACTAATCGTACATTTCGCGGCCCATAGAATAGCAACAAACTGACTTGTGATGGCGCTTTAGTATACAGCAATTAAAAAAAAGATATGACGGGTTCGGAGAAGTGACAACTCACTGTCGCGGAAGTTGTCGCTCATCTTCATCTTGGCAAAGCAGTTTCGTGAAACACGTAGCTGACAAGTTGCGCGACAGTGGCAAGATGTCGTTGATCTTGTAGTTATGACGGTTTCGAGAAACGGCCCCCTGCAGCTGCCTGCGCCTGCGACGTTTGGTTGAGCCTCGGCCGCGGCCTCGGCACCAACGAATGTCAGTAGATCTAGGCCTACACATATAACAACAAATGGGACCACAATAAGTATTTTGCAAAAAGTGAGGAATCATGAAGTTAATACTAGCCTAGTAACTCCATGGTTTGAATGGATCTTATTCAACAAATAATAAAATCTGAATACAACAGCATAAAACCATTTAGACTCAACACAATAATACATACCAGATTAGATATCCGTTATTAAAAAACAGTAACTTTTCAATTTCCCGCTGGCCTAGCCCTAGCCTATCAACATTTTCGCTGCTTCTCTAGCTCTACCGGTAATCTCTACATAATTATATGCAGTACATATGCGTTTTTATGCATGATAGAGCTAGAGGCCGCCGCGCTGGAGGGTCTCGGATTTGCGAACTGCCAACCAGCGCATTCGCCCCTCATACCGTACTCGGATAATAATATAGTTATTATACATGCACGTTCTTCGTTTTCTTGGACTTCACGTTTCGGTTTGTGGATTCAGCAAAAAATGTGGCTGTAATTGTGAACGATATAATTTGTGAAACTCCGTGTATAAGACCATAAACCTATAGAACCCTTTTATTTCTACAAACAAGAAAAAGCCAATTCATTCTTGAGGTGTCATTAAATAAACTAGATGCAACAATTTAATCGATGCTACTGACAATATCAGGCACAGTGGCGTACGCAGGATTTTTTCAAGGGGGGGGGGGGGGGGGGGGTCGGCTTTTTTGGGTTACCCATTAACACTTTTTTGTTATATAATTTTTTTCCTCCACAACATACACATAAAAAAGGTCAAGGAGTGGTTCAACCACAACCCCCCCCCCCCCCCCCCCCCCCTACGTACGCGCCTGCTCTGAACCATACACCTCCCAAGATCATGCTACGTACCCACACTAAAGACATGCAGAGCATTCACAACCAGGGGCGTCGCTAGACCTTTTTCAGTGGGGGGGGGGGTGTAGAGGCCAACGATTACCGACAAAACTAGCCACCAATTACCGACAAAATTAAATGTCCAATATCTACAAATTTAACCCTATAAACCCGGGGCCGCCAAGGCTAAATTATTTTTCCTATGGACTATCTATAGTACTTGCGTATGCGCAAATGGTCATTTTCCTCGACGACATAATTATATTAATTATTTCGTCAACTTAGTCAGCATCATAGCTATATTTTAATGCAGGCGCGGAGCTAGGATCTTATTTTAGGGAGGGGCGGTAGAGAGCAAGCGAATCGCGCTCATTAGGGGGGGGGGGGTGGGTGGGTGATACGCCTCCCGCGTGAAGCGCGGAAGCTTTAAACGTTATCTTAAAATATTATAAAAGAAAGACGATTTGCTGTACCGTTCTCGACTGTTAAACCTTATCTGAATTCAGTTCTCCCCCTCCCGCGCGAAGCCCGGAAGCTTTGACGTTTCCTTAAATTATTAGAGAAAGTAGACGATTCGTTGAACCGTGCTCGACTCTTAATCCTTGTTTGAATGAAGCTTCCCCCTCCCGCGCGAAGCGTGGAAGTTTTGGCGTTTCATCACAATATAGAGAAAGGAAGACGATTTGTCGTACCGTTTTCGACTCTTAATAAGCCCTTTTTGTCTGAATTCAGTTTCCCCCTCTCGCGCGAAGCCCGGAAGCTTTGACGTTTCCTTAAATTATTAGAGAAAGTAGACGATTCGTTGAACCGTGCTCGACTCTTAATCCTTGTTTGAATGAAGCTTCCCCCTCCCGCGCGAAGCGTGGAAGTTTTGGCGTTTCATTAAATTATTAGAGAAAGTAGACGATTCGTTGAACCGTGCTCGACTCTTAATCCTTTGACGTTTCATTAAATTATGAGAAAAATCAGACGATTCGGTGTACTGTTTTCGACTCTTAATCCTTATCTGAATTCAGTTCTCCCTCTCCCGCGCGAAGCGCGGAAGTTTTGGCGTTTCATTACATTATTAGAGAAAGTAGACGATTCGTTGAAACGGTTCGACTCTTAATCCTAGTCTGAATGAAGCTTCCCCCTCCCGTGCGAAGCGCGGAAGTCTTGACGTTTCCTTAAATTATTAGAGAAATAAGACGATTCGTTGTACCGTTCTCCACTCGTCTAAATGAAGTTTTCACCACTCCCCCACCCACACTGGGACACGAGTGTGGGTTTTTTTAAGTATGTCCCTAGCTGAGGCTAGCTCATGACGGCTTTAATAAAATATGAGATGAGCGAATGAGGATTATATAGCGTTGAAAACTGTCATTTATTCTAGTTGGAGATTTTAATTTTTCTTCATGACTTTGTTACTTTCGATGTCACAGTTCGTTTTTCTTGTTTTAAATAATGACGTGAACGTTAAAGACAATTTAGAGAATTTTGACTTTTAATTGTACTTTTTATGATGGACCACTCAGTCAATAATAATGGTCGAAAATGATATCTTTATGTCAAAATGCAGATATTTGTATTGTCAATGGACGAATGGGTGCTGATAAAGGTAAAAGTGGATTGACATGTGCTAGTGCTATAGTACAATCGAATATGTTTTAGCATCCAGTAAATCATACTGCTCTATGTTAATGATTTTTTGTGTAGAATATTATGATAAAAAGTATTCCGTCTAAGGTGGGACCATTCGAAACATGGTGCTTTTATACAGTAGGCTTGCGGGTGCACCATGTGAGAGCAAGGGCGTCGCCAAAGGGGGGGGGGGGTGGGGTGCGACACCCCCACCTGTCAGGATATTGTCGGTCAAATTGCGCTGCCGTCGGGAAAAAGAGAAAAGGGGGAGGGAAAAAAGAGAGGGGAAAAAAGAGAGGGGAAAAAAAGAGAGGGGAAAAAAGAGAGGGAAAAAAGAGAGGGAAAGGGAAAGAAAAGAAAAAAAGAAAAGGAAAAGAAAAGAAAGAAAGGAAAAGAAAGGAAAGAAAGGAAAAGAAAGGAAAGAAAAGAGAAGAAAGAAAGAGAAAAAAGAAAAAGAGGGAGGAGAGGAAAGAAAGGAAAAAAAAGAAAAGAAAGAAAAGGAAAAAAGAAAAAATAAGAATGAAAGGGAAACAAAAGAAACGGGGGATGAAAGAGGGGAGAGAGATGGGAGGTAAGAGTCTGAGAGAGGAGGAGTGGGAGTAATACTTGTATTTTCTCTAAGTTTCACTTTCCTATAATATCAGCTAAAGAAAATTTTCGGGGAAACTAAATTCAAACAAGGTTTAAGAGTCAACAACGGTACGACGAATCGTCTTCCTTTCTTTATATTGTGATGAAACGCCAAAAATTCCGCGCTTCGCGCGGAAGGGGAATCTTCATTTAGACGAGTCGAAAACGGTACAACGAATCGTCTTCTTTCTCTAATAATTTAAGGAAACGTCAAAGCTTCCGCGCTTCGCGCGAGAGTGGGAAACTGAATTCAAACAAATAGGGCTTATTAAAAGTCGAAAACGGTACAAAGAATCGTGTTCTTTCTCTAATAATTTGAGGAAACGTCAAAGCTTTCGCGCTTCGCGCGAGAGGGGGAAACTGAATTAAGATGAATAGGGCTTAATAAGATTCGAAAACGGTACGAGAAATCGTCTTCCTTTCTCTATAATTGTGATGAAACGCCAAAATTCCACTGTTCGCGCGGAAGGGGAAAACTTCGTTTAGACAAGTCGAGAACGGTACGACGAATCGTCTTCTTTCTCTAATAATTTAGGGAAACTTCAAAGCTTCCGCGCTTCGCGCGATAGGGGGAAACTGAATTCAAACAAAATTAATAAGGCTTATTTAGAGTCGAAAACGGTACAACGACTCGTGTTCTTTCTCTAATAATATGAGGAAACGTCAAAGCTTTCGCGCTACGCGCGAGAGGGGGAAACTGAATTCAGATGAATAGGGCTTATTAAGAGTCGAAAACGGTACGACGAATCATCTTCTTTCTCTAATAATTTAATGAAACGTCAAAACTTCCGCGCTTCACGTGGGAGGGGGGAGCTTCATTCAGATAAGGATTAAGAGTTGAGAACAGTACACCGAATCGTCTGCTTTTTCTCATAATTTAATGAAACGTCAAAGCTTCCGCGCTTCGCGCGGGAAGGGGAAAAACTGAATTCAGACAAGGATAAAGAGTCGAGAACAGTACACCGAGTCGACTGCTTTTTCTCATAATTTAATGAAACGTCAAAGCTTCCGCGCTTTGCGCGGGAGGGGGTGGGGAAACTGAATTCAGAAAAGGATAAACAGTCGAGAACGATACAGCAAATCGTCTTCTTTTTTATAATAATTTATTGAAACGTCAAAGCTTTCGCGCTTCGCGCGGGAGGGGGGGGGAAAACTTCATTCAGCCAAGGATTACCAGTCGAAAACGGTACAATTAATCGTCTTCTTTTTCTAATAATTTAAGGAAACCTCTAAGCTTCCGCGCTTCGCGCGGGAGGCCCATCACCCACACCCCCTTATGAGCGCGCTTTTAAGTGATTCTCTTGCTCACTACCGCCCCTCCCTAAAATAAGATCCTAGCTCCGCGCCTGCATTAAAATATATAGCTATGATGCTGACTAAATTGAATAAATAATTCGTATATTTATGTCGTCGAGGAAAATGACCATATTGCGCAAATGCAAGTACTATAGATAGTCCATAGGAAAAACAATTTAGCCTTCGGCCCCAGGTTTATAGGGTTGAATTTGTAGATATTGGACATTTAATTTTGTCGGTAATTGGTGGCTAGTTTTGTCGGTAATCGTTGGCCTCTACACCCCCCACTGAAAAAGGTCTAGCGACGCCCCTGTGTGAGAGAGAGAGAGAGAGGGGGAGGATTGAGGAGTCCTGAAAAGGACTCTCGGTAATCTTTCTTGAGGGTTTTGTAGTCCTGAAAAGGACTGTTGGTATAGTCTTGAAAAAAAACTGTTGGTTATCTTTCTTAGCTTATAGTTCTAAGGAGAATAGCGCTTGGAGAGGATGAAATGTTGCCATATTTTTTCATTTTAGTATATACTCTTAAAAATACCTAGTCAGATTTTGATCAGATTTTCTAGTCACATTTTTTGACTAGATTTTAGTCATTATGACTAGAAATCTATCCATTTATACTAGGAGGAGCTAACAGGGACCCTCAAAAAAAGTTGTTTCCTAACTGAACTATAGATCAATAACAGTAAGCTGAGATGTCTTGCCACTGTAGAGAACCATATAGCGATAATGCATTTTTGGCTCTCATCACGAGCGATTTGGAATGGCAAACAAATTCTACCACACATTTATAGGTGCACCTCTTTTCTCCAGAAAGTGTATTTTTTGTTGATGCCCCCCCCCCGACTTAGGACTAAATTATTAATTTTTGTTTCGTCTTTTTAAAAATATTTTTTTGCTTGCTGACTCGCTTGCTTGTTTGAATATTAAACAATTTTAAGTAAATAATTACACATCTAACAAATCCAATGACCAGTTTGTTTTTGTTTTCTATTAATTGTTTTGTGGATCCTAGATCCCTCAGTTTGCATGAAGGTTTAAAATCAAAATGTTTCTCGTAAACTTTAAGTCTTTTCTATACATAGAGCTTGATTTGAATACTATATATTTCATATCGTCTATATTCATTTCTTATTTTTCTTAAATAAATGGGAGATATTGATTTAGGAAAAAAATAAGGCAGATCGAATTACGATTCTTGAAGTTCCTGCCAAATAATGCAGCGATAGTTAATATATATGTTAAAGCTCAATAAAGCGGGGGCGGCAGTCGCCACCAAAATAATATTCAAACGTGATTTGTTTCTAATTCGATACTTGTGATTTACAAATGTCGCTGAAAATGATTTTCTTGAATTTTTCTCTCCATATTTTGTAAATTCATACTCTTTTATGCGTCACTGTTGGAATCCCCAAATTTATAGTCAGGCAAAAAAAAAAAAAAAAAATTTAAGAGGGCTCGAGCCCCCCCCCCCCCCCCCCCCCCACACACACTTTTTTGATAAAGAATGTTATAGAGAAATAGAAAGAAAGAAAGAAAGTTGACCTCCCTGTGTCACAAATGAGGTATCAAAATATGCTCATCTGACCGTAAATAAATGCATAATAACTACCCCTGATCGTCTGGGTCCCACGCAGGGGCGTCGCTAGACTTTTTTTGGTGGGGGTGGGGTGTAGAGGCCACCAATTACCGACAAATATATTAATGCTAATGTGCCAATGTCTACAAATTTAACCGTATAAACCAGGGACCGGGGGCTAATTTTCATATAGGCCTACCTGCGCATGTGCCCATAGTCATTTTCCTCGACCTCATAAAATATACGGTGTATTTTCGTCAAGACAAGTCAGCATCGTAGCTAAAAATGAATGTGTAACAACTAATCGATGTGGCGCGATAGGTATGAGCATTTCGCTCGGACAGTTCTGTCTTGGGTTCGATACACGATGTGGCGATTTTTGAACCTCTGTTTTTTTTTGTTGATATTTTAGAG
Source organism: Strongylocentrotus droebachiensis (assembly GCA_035222895.1). Classification (NCBI taxonomy): domain Eukaryota; kingdom Metazoa; phylum Echinodermata; class Echinoidea; order Camarodonta; family Strongylocentrotidae; genus Strongylocentrotus; species Strongylocentrotus droebachiensis. Next base: position 160,716 of record JAVYIG010002475.1, on the reverse strand, counting down.
TAAAGTTGACAATGACATTTTAGTGATTTGACAATGATTTGTAATGATTACCGGTGAAAATTCGGGAAAATACAAGTATTATAGTTGTAGTATCTCTCGAAGTCGTCCAGCGGATAAAAAGTAACAGTTCGTAAGACTTCTTTAATTACTCATTTTCTGATTATGTTACTATGTATTGATGTTTTCGATGATGTTCAAACGAATATCACTAGCGATATTATTTTCGATCATGGGCGTAGATCTGTAATTGATTGTTCAGGGGGGATGATCTATTCATTCACCCCCCCCTGAACAATAGGTATTACGTAAGGATTGATGTTTTCGATACTTCATCCGCAATGAGTAATATATTTAGCCTTATGTTCATATTGATTATATTGTTCAAGTAGTTTGTATCTACAAATTATTATGTTGCATTTGTTTACAGGGCCCTCTGGAAAACAGTACTTTGATTACTGACGGGGCTATCCTGTTTAAATAAAACGGAATAAATAAATAAATAAACAAAATTAGCCGGCCGACCGACATCTCACCGACTAATTCAAACTTCTGCATATAGGATTGAGCGAGAATACCGACACAGCTGACCCGACACAGCAACATTATCTATGCGTATCTTTCTTGCTCCCTCGACGAGACGACTCCACCCAACAACCCCCTCCCTCTCTAACTCCCAACCCCTCCTCTCTCACAGGCGCGGATCCAGGCACCGAGCGGGCCTTTTTTTTTAATTTGCGCTCACTATGCCACCTCCTCTCCCCCCCCCCCCACTGCCCACTGAGCGAAATATCGGCCGGCGCGATTTTCAAATTTTTCGGGGCCAAAATAAGAAAATATTGTGCTCACCCCTTCCCCCTGTTAGCGACGCCCCTGGTTGTTATTCCATTATTCTTTTAAAAGAAATGCAGTTCATCACGCTCTCGCGCCTCTCTTCTATCGTTGTTAAGTTCTCTTTAATTTGTATTCCTTTCTCCTTTAACAAAAATTCTCTCTTTCCCCCTTTTTTTCCATCTCTTTCCCCCCATCTCTTCTTGTGCTTTTTTTTGTTGGGGGGGGGGTACACGCCGGGCAAGAGGGACCCCGTATTATGCACACTGCGAAATTGCGTCCCCCCGCCCCTTTCCCCGTAAAAAAACACCTTCTTATTAATATTTTTATCTTTTCCCTTCTCATTATTCTCATTTCCCCCCTTTTATCTCCTCCGTCTTTCCCCCTTTCTACCTTTTCCGCCTTTTTTCTCCTCTCTCTTCCCCTTTCTTCCTTTCCCCCTCCTTTTTCTCCTCTCTCCTTTTCTCTCCTCCCTCTTTTCTTCTTTCTCTCTTCCCTTTTTCTTTTCCCCCTTCCCCTCCCCCTTTTTAACGGACTGGGGGGGGGGGGAACACGTACCCCCTATGCCCCCCTGATTTAATGCCCTAAAACTCCTGAGCTTCTGGAAAATTTGCTCATTACGCCATTGGTTCAAGACAAAATTGCAAACCCAAAATCAGGAAAGATCAGAGATATAGACCCTGAATTTGATGAGACAAATTATAATGTTGTTCGAATCGAAGTACGTAGGCTTACGTCCGTGTAGAGACGCACTCGTGAGCCAGTAGAGAAACGATAGACACAAGACAGTCAACGTAGTGGAGTTCGACCTTCATCTATCATTAAAAACTTTAGAAAGTAGAAGACCGGAAAAATTAGTAATTGGCAAATCAATTTTTTTGGGAAAAAGGCCTCGAAACCCCTACACATTTTAAAGGGTCAGTTTGGAAGAAAAAATGTACCCATTTCTCACAATTTTCGTGTGTTCGCCATGCAAACACCCGAAAATTTCGGAAATTCTGAAAAACGGACCCATGTTTAATACCATATAATTTGTAAAACATGGGACCCATGTTTAGCGATTTTGTGTGAAAAAGCGACCCATTAGAGCGGCACATCTCCGTATGACTTAATCAGTGGGTATCACCACCCCCCCCCCCCCGGGGGGGGGGGGCAGGGGCGTCGCTAGACCTTTTAAACTTGGGGGTGTAGAGGCCAAAGATTACCGACAAAACTAGCCACCAATTACCGACAAAATTAAATGTCCCAATATCTACAAATCTACAATTAATCCTTATCTGAATTCAGTTCTCCCCCTCCCGCGGGAAGCGCGGAACTTTTGGCGTTTCATTACATTATTAGAGAAAGTAGACGATTCATGGAACCGTGCTCGACTCTTAATAAGCCCTATTAATTTTGTCTAAATTCAGTTCCCCCTCCCGCACGAAAGCTTTGACGTTTCATTAAATTTTGAGAAAAAGCAGACGATTCGGTGTATACAGTTCTCGACTCTTAATCCTTTTCTGAATTCTGTTCTCCCCCTCACGCGCGAAGCGCGGAAGTTTCGACGTTTCATTAAATAATTAGAGAAAGTAGACGATTCGTTGAACCGTGCTCGACTTTTAATCTTTGTCTGAATGAGTTTTGACGTTTCATTAAATAATTAGAGAAAGCAGACGATTCGTTGTACCGTTTTCGACTCTTAATCCTTGTCTGAATTCAGTTTTCCCCTTCCCGCACGAAGCGCGAAAAGCTTAGACGTTTCCTTAAATTATTAGAGAAAGCAGACGATTCGTTGTATCGTTTTAGACCCTTATTAAGCCCTATTTGTCTGAATTCAGTTCACCCCTCTCGCGCGAAGCGCGGAAGCTTTGATGTTTCCTTAAATTATTAGAGAAAGCAGACGATTCGATGTACCGTTCGCGACTCTTAACCCTAATTATTTTGTCTGAAATCAGTTCCCCTCCTCCCGAGCGAAGCGCGGAAGCTTAGACGTTTCCTTAAATTATTAGAGAAAGCAGACGATTCGTTGTACCGTTTTAGACCCTTAATAAGCCCTATTTGTCTGAATTTAGTTCCCCCCCCCCTCTCGGGCGAAGCGCGGAAGCTTTGATGTTTCCTTAAATTATTAGAGAAAGCAGACGATTCGATGTACCGTTCGCGACTCTTAACCCTAATTATTTTGTCTGAAATCAGTTTCCCTCCTCCCGAGCGAAGCGCGGAAGCTTAGACGTTTCCTTAAATTATTAGAGAAAGCAGACGATTCGATGTACCGTTCGCGACTCTTAACCCTACTTATTTTGTCTGAAATCAGTTTCCCTCCTCCCGAGCGAAGCGCGGAAGCTTAGACGTTTCCTTAAATTATTAGAGAAAGAAGACGATTCGTTGTACCGTTCTCGACTCGTCTAAATGAAGTTTTCCCCTCCCGCGCGAAGCGCCGAATTTTTGGCGTTTCATCAAAATAATTTCATCAAAATAATAGAGAAAGGAAGACGATTCGTCGTACCGTTGTTGACTCTTAATCCTTGTTTGAATTTAGTTTCCCCGAAAATTGTAAACCTCTGATTTCTTTAGCTGATATTATAGGAAAGTGAAACTTCGAGAAAATACAAGTATTGTAGTTGTAGTCACTCTCGAAGTCGTCACAGCGGATAAAAAGTCACTGTTCGTATATTGTCGGCCGACCGACGATATACAGTGCGTCCCAGAAAAAACGAAACCGAGAAGTATCGATGTTTTAGACTTATTCACATTTATAATTAATAAATGACACATGTTTGGAAAGCTTAGATCCTCCTCTTTCATTAACCATTTATATGATGCATTCGGCACGCATGAATGATTAAAATGAATTTGAAACTAGAGGAAACCAAAAAGTCATTTGGCGGACGGTATCTGAATTTCAAAGAGAAAATCACATTTCTAGAAAGTTGAGTCTCTGCCCTTTCATTATGACACCTCAATGAGGAAAAATGAGCAAGGAATGACAAAGTTCTGTTTGTTTAAAGTAGTGCTTGCATTTCCATAATATCAAACGAATTCGTTTTCACTGGCTGCCTGCCGTTGCAACAAGCAGAATTGACAAAAGACTTAACTCCGTTTCGTTGACAATCAGCCATGCATTGTCTGTCGTCTACGGCTGATTGTCAACGAAACGGAGTTAAGTCTTTTGTTAATTCCGTTTGTTGCTATACGGCAGACAGCCAGTGAAAATGAATTCGTTTGATAAAATTATGGATATGCAAGCACTACTGTAAACATACAGAACTTTGTTATTCCTAGCTCATTTTTCGTGATTGAGGTGTCATTATGAAAGGGCAGAAACTCAACTTTCTGGAAAAGTGATTTTCTCTTTGAAATTCAGATACCGTCCGCCAAATGACTTTTTGGTTTCCTCTCTTCAAATTCATCTTAATCACTTATGCGTGAAATATGCATTATCTGAGTAACATCAGATGAAAGAGGAGGATCTCAGCTTTCCAAATATGTGTCATTTATCAATTATAATTGTGATTAAGTTATGATCAAACGTCGATAATTCTCTGTTTCGTTTTTTCTGGGACCCACTGTATACATCCCACCGACTTCAAACTTCTGAATTGATATAGTACACGAGGATCGAGCAAGAATACCGACGCAGCTGACCCGACACAGCAGTCTATCTTTCTTGCTCCCTCGACGAGACGACTCCACACAACACCCCCCCTTCTCTCTTTTACTCCCACTCCTCCTCTCTCAGGCTCTTACCTCCCGTCTCTCCTCTCTTTCATCCCCCGTTTCTTATGTTTCCCTTTTCTCTTTTTTTCCCCTTTTTTTTCTTTCCTTTCTTTTCCTTTCTTTCTTTTCCTTTCCTTTCCTTTCTTTCTTTTCTTTCCGTTTTTCCCTCTCTTTTTTTCCCCTGCTTCTTCTCTGCTTTTTCTAAAAATATATGGTCTAAATCCATGCATAGTTCTCACTGATCTGTCCAGATCTGCATGTAAAAAGAAATACATGCAGGCCTGAACTTAAACTTAAACCCCTTTATATAAGTTAGATTTTTTTTTTCTTCGTTTCGGTACATAGCCCTCGTCAGACTTCCACAAAGTGTAATCAAAATGACCAAAAAAAGATTTCTTTTGAGATATGACCATGATGATATGACTGTTACGTTAGTTACCTACTGTACTACAATAATACCGGTATTAATTGAAAATAAAATTATACAGATCAAACATGGGCTTTTCCCCTTCTTTCTTTTTCTTCTTCTTCGATCTTCCCCTCATTCGTCTCCTTTTTTAATTTTTGTTCTTCTTCTTCTTCTTTTCCTTTTTTCCCTTTTTCCTTTTCTCCTTTTTTTCTTCTTCTTCTTTCTTCTTGGCCTCAGAAGTCTTTTTAATAGCACTAAAATACGAAAACTTGATTACAGCATTGGACTCCATGCATGAGTGCTTCCTGGAGCTTTCGCTTACGGATGTACTTGGTAACATGGCCACTCGGCGGCTTCAGTTGTTGGTAGAGCCAATGCAAATGAGATTATATCCAGATTTTTTTCGTACGGTGTACGAGTAGGCGCTATTTTGCACGGTCATATTAAACTGCTTTATTTTATGGTAGACATTATAATATTTTTAGCATCACATATCTTTAAATTTTTATACAACCTCTTTAGATATTATTTTATGATTAAATCTTGTTGGCCATGTTTTTGATGTATCATTTATCTAAATATTTAAAAAAATGTACAACTGAACGAGTATGTAAAGTGAATCGCGAAATTCAAATTGCAACGTCTTTTATATTTCAAAACAACGACGAACCGTTCTTGTGTTGCATATTTTGAATCAAATTCGGTTCGTTATCCATTGGTTTTTCGTGGAAATCATGGACCCTTTGACTGAGGTTCGTATACTTTTATTTTGGAATAAATCTTCGCATTTTGTCCAAATGCATTGAGTGCATTTTGTGTGGAATGAATCATTGAAATTAATTAAAATGCTGTGTTGAATTTAGGGTGCGGTGCAGTTTATGTCCATGACCAGTGGCAGTGCAGAGAGTGGCAGTGCGGTGCCGCAGCGCAGCGGCCGCGCTTAGGCCTACAACAATTATTACAATTTGGAACTGTGGAAGGGAGTGTGTCGACTAGATTGTCTAAACTGATATTTGATAAATAGATCTAGGCCTAGACTAGTCTAGGGTCTAATCTTTAAAACAAGATATAGGCCTAGATCTACAACCTGTATAGGCTGTAATTAGGACACACAACATCTGGCAAACTCTGGACTGGGGGATAAACCCACACATCTGATCGAATACGGGCTAACTCGCCCCACGGGACGTCTCGCCCTAGACCGAATTTTCCGTCTCTTTCGTTCGTTAGCCTCTTATTGGGGTAGGGTCGGCTCTCTCTTTAGAGACGGAAACCGTTTATACACTTTCCCTTGATAACGCCACGGCCATTTCAGGTCGTATTGTTATGCCCCCAAAATCCCCCAAAATGTCATTTTACCTCGTGCATATATCCAATTGTAAATTAGGCCTAGGCTATAATACATCGGTTCCACTTACTAACTTGACTGAAATAATCCGTTTAATGGTCCCTTTTAAGGAAATTATGGGTCAAAATCGACATCCATGTTGAAAATCTTGCAAGCCGTGTTAAACTCTCGCTGCACATGGAGTCATCTAAATCAATCTCATCCCTTCTAGTCTACGCCGAAGGCAAAATGATTATGAAGGAAAAAGTGTGCGCCATCTACACGTTCGTAATGGCGTTATCACAGTTTTTCCTTCATTATCATTTTGCCTTCGGCGTAGACTAGAAGGGATGAGATTGATTTAGATGACTCCATGCGCAGCGAGAGTTTAACACGGCTTGCAAGATTTTCAACATGGATGTCGATTTTGACCCATAATTTCATTTTACATTTTGGGGGATTTTGGGGGCATAACAATACGACCTGAAATGGCCGTGGCGTTATCAAGGGAATGTGTATAAACGGTTTCCGTCTCTAAAGAGAGAGCCGACCCTACCCCAATAAGAGGCTAACGAACGAAAGAGACGGAAAATTCTGTCTAGTCTCGCCCCAGCCTCAAAGTGACAAAGACTGGGGCGAGATTAGACCGAATTTTACGTCTCTTTCGTTCGTTAAGCCTCTTATTTGGGTAGGGTCGGCTCTCTCTTTAGAGACGGAAGCCGACTATACGCAGTCGTTTCAAACACCATTAGGCCATGTAAAATTGATTACATGTTGATCGTCCAGAATTTTTGAAAAAGAGGAGGAGGGTGTACCATGTTATTTGATATTTGATATTTTTCCCAAGATGGCTGCCGCGTGTAAAATCCAGCGCTAGAGCGCGGCCGCGCTATCGAGAGGTATCTGCGATGCGATGATCAGTCAACTCGATCCGACTCATCTCTAGCTAGCTCCTTGACTCAAGCATATACATGTACATGCGATATATGCATGCGCAGTGCATGCATCATCGCATCATTTTTTAGCGCAGCTTCACTTCAGCATATCGCCGATCATATAGCATATCAACCACTCTACATTTCAATACAATTTTTTCCAGAGTCTTAGTATGTTTGTACAAGAATATTTGAACAGCGTATTTGAAGAAAAGGTGGAAAAGATGCATATGGTAAGTATTCTGTGTTGTTTTCTGAATAAAAAGAAAATATATCAAATATCAAATATAAGGAGGCGGGCGGAAAAAAGGAAGCGGGCGGGGACGATCAACATGAAATCAATTTTACATGGCCTTAACAGTGTCAGTACTGTCAGTAGATCTAGGGGCGCTAGTCCGAGAATAAGGATCGTCTTCATAAACGAGGATCGTCTTCGTAAACACGGACCGATGCGTCCTCAAAAGTAAGGACCGTCTGCGTTTGATATTTTTGATTGGTGCATTGGCGATGCAAAAAAAGGATTCTGCAATCATTTTGTTGATGCATTTTGCATTGACTTTGTACAGAGACCTTCACAATGTTCACATTATGAGCAATAAATCCTTGGGAAGACGGACAACCCATAAAAGTAGACAGTGAACTAGGGTTATTTTCCCCTGGGGAATCCATTTTTGGCATCGCCAGCGGGCGGTTCTGTAACATGAAACCCCCAGAGCGCCGATGAAAAAAAACGTCCTCAAAATGCAGACAACCCTTATTTTTGAGGACGCATTTTGTCTGCGTTTATGAGGACGATCCTCATTCTCGGACCAGCGCCCCTACTGATTAATGGCCATATTTTTATGCCCCCAAATTTCATTTTACCTCGTGCATAACCAATTTAGGAGTCGGGCTAACTCGGACCAGGGGACAACTCGGCCCAGCTGTAAAAACGGTCATTTTTTGCATGTTTAGGTTTAGGGTTAGAGTTAGGGTAAAATGACAAAAAATGACTGTTTTTGCAGCTGGGCCGAGTTGTCCCCTGGTCCGAGTTAGCCCGGGTCCCCAATTTAGACCTAGATCTAGACCTCTATATTATAATTTATATTGTAAATTAGGCCTAGATCTAGGCTATTACATCGGTTCCACTTAAATCTAAATCTAAATCTTATCCCCTCTAGTCTACGCCGAAGGCAAAATGATAATGAAGGAAAAACTGTGCGCGAGCTACATGTTCGTAATGGCGTTATCTGGTTATCACAGTTTTTCTTCATAATCATTTTGCCTTCAGCGTAGACTAGAAGGGATGAGATTTAGATGACGTCATGCGCAGCGAGAGTAAAAATACGTCTTGCAAGATTTTCAACATGGATGTCGATTTTGACCCATAATTTCCTAAAAAGGGACCATTAAACAGATTATTTCAGTCAAGTTGGTAAGTGGAACCGATGTATTATAGCCTAGGCGTAATTTAGGGGAGAGTGGGGATGGTTGGAACGCGGGGTTAGTTGAAACATTGAGATTTTCCTAAAAATCAACAATTAATTTCTAGAAACACTGCCATCAATCAGGTGGTGTGCAAATTAAAGCAACCCCCACATACCACATTGCCTACAGCACATGTGTCTCAGTCTTCTTGGAGTTAGAAAGGAAAGTTTGATTTTTCAACTTTTGACTAAATTTTTTGACATTAAGAAATTTTGTATTATCTCTATGATGTTTGTAGATTCATGCAGCTATATTTTTGGTATGTTAGGCTCTTATACTAAGCTACAAAATAAGGCTAAATAGGTGTGCAGTTGTATGCCATGTTTTGCACAATAAGCTTAAACATCTGCTATGTGCTCTCGGGGTTAGTTGAAACATTGGGCATGGGGTTTATTGGAACATGTTCCAACCAACCCCATCATATTAAAGTGAATGCATATTACTGTATTTTTTTAAATTTAAACAGTATTATTATATGGACAACCCAATTTTTTGTATTCACATGAAAGCGTGCTGTAGTAAGCTTAGGCCTACCCACATAATGATAATTGTGTTAAATGTAGGCCTACGCTAGTAAATAGGCCCTTATATTCACAAATTCAGATCATGTTGAAATCAAATGTAGTTTTTTATGCACAAATTTCCAATTCCCACTTTCAGGGCATCTCCTCAACTTTTTTAAAGATTACAAAAATCATCTTGAAGTTGCACTCGAATGAAGGTCAATGATATATGTGCATTGTATAGGGTTGGGCCTATTTTTCTAGGAATGGTCTGGCCTATTTTGAATTAAACTTTATAGTTATGAATTAATTGAACCTTAACATAAAATGGGTTATAAATGTGTGATGAACAGTAGGCCTTTAGAAGTTTTTTTACTATTCCAAATTACTGGATTTCAAACTTTAAGGGTAGATCATATCTGTCGCATCTCTTTCGCAACCTGCTTCAGACTCCTACTGTGAGCATGGCAGAAGTGCTAGGCAGACTTCAAAGGAGACTAACTTAAATGTGGTACAGTACATCCTTAACCCTAACCCTGTTTTCGTTTCTAGCTCATTTCAAATGTATACATGAAAAAAAGAGTGGTTCACCCGGGATTCGAACCCGGGACGTCTCGCACCCCAATCCCTTGATCACCCATAGCAAGCCAGGCCTGTGACGCTGCCATGGCAGCGATTTGGTACCTACATATAGGCCACCGGTTGATGACGTAGTCGGACTTAGTGCAATTTTCTGATTTTCGACAGTGAGATATAGTGAGCTATAGGTCTATTAGGGTTAAGGTTCTGAACCTGAAATATTGTTTTGGAAACAAATAGTTAGGCGTACAATTTGTAACAATAGTAAACAACTTTATAACCCGTGAAGTCTACATGGTCTTTTCAGCTAATCTTACCGTAGCCCCCTTGAGACACCTACAGACTTCAGTGACTGCAAAAGGTCTCAAGCAGACTCCGAAGAAGATTAACTAAAAGACTGTGTATCCTTAATTGAGTGTTGTTGATTGTTGTTGATCATTAGGGCATGCCATATTGATTTTTAAAATCATTTAACAACAGTTGTAAGTAGTTACAGTGTAGTTCTTAAGTAACCACACACCATGTTCCAACTAACCCCATGTCATGTTCCAACTAACCCCATGCATGGGGTTAGTTGAAACACCTTTTTTTAAAGTGGATTATTTTAATAACATAAAAACAAGTCTTAGAATGTTATATGCTGTATTTGTAACACACAGATGCTTGAACTGATATAGTTATTAAATCCGGAATCAATTTTAATTGCGTTATACTAGAGTCATTTTTTCTGAAAAATGTTCCAACCAACCCCACTCTCCCCTACAATATGTGCAAGGCTCAGATCAAGGGTACACTTAGATTGAACACTGGGAAATTGTTCAATTATCCAAAACCATGAGACCCAGACACAAATTAGCATTTTTATATTACAAAGTATCATTTGGGGAAGCTCAAAACAAGGTTTCAGCTTCATTGAATTCAAATTAAAGATTTTAGAGCAATTTTATGATGAAAAAAGGCCTATTTTCAGCACTTTTAATGTTACATTCAAAACATGCACTAATTGGTTACCAGATTTTTACTAATGGGATGCAAAACTTATGATTTTTTTTTCATCTTGATGTAGAATCTATGTAATAATTAACATTTTTGTTGAGTTAATTCCTAGTATTTTACTTTCTTATTCTATTTACATGTGATACAATTTTTGTGATATGTACATAACTTTGGTGTCCTGCAAATTTCAAACCTTACTAACTGAAGAATGGTGTATAAATAATTGATTTATTTACAAGCTTGCAGTGTTATAATGTTTAGTTTCACTTTATCTTTGATTTCCAATCAGATCATCTCATTCTGGGTCATGGTTTTAAAAATATTTAGATGTCTGTAAACGGAAAATGTTTGGTGTCCTGCAGTTATGTACATACCAGTGCACCAGAATCTATACCAAAACATATTGTATACTTTCAAAATGACAATGTAATGGTGTATATAGGTGAATGAAGAGCACTGATAACATTGGATTCCGCATTTTAACTTGTATGTGTTATTTAATCAACAATGAATGTGGACACCGAGTTATGTACGTGACAGTTATGTACGTATTCCATGTTTTGTTTTTCCAATAAGACCACCTATATTTAGTTATTTGTCATGGTAAGGTAGTAAAAAATGTATAAGGGCGCGTTCATGCTTCACTTTTTCTGGCCAGAATCAGGCATCTGTTACGCGTTTAGTTTAAAACACTGTTGCGTTCATGCTTACTTTTGTAGAATCACCGAAAAACGGTGATCACGATCGCCGATCGTAAACTCACAAAAAGATGCGTTTACAATTTGTAAACGCGTTTAAATGGGGTCAACGCACTGACCTCTAGTGGGTCTACGCATGGACCATGGTCTACATAGCATGCGCATTTCAAGGTTGCGAATCCAGCTGCTAGGCCAACTAAGGCCACCAAGGGAGAATTGCCTAGAGAAGTGAGCATGAACAGTACACCGTGGAACTGCGATTACGATGAGCGTTTACGATGAGCGTTACAAATCGCTCATTCTACCTTCAAAATCAAGCATGAACGCGCCCTAAGACATACACACATCTGATTTGGTGAGAAGAATATTACAAAATATTGCAGTGCTGTAGTCAAACGTTTAGCCGTCCGGTATCCGACCGCCCATGGCGGATTCCGTTTTCAATTGGACAGTTTCGTTTTCCCGTTTTTTTTTTTTTTTTTTAATTTTTTTTTAATTTTTAAAAAAATTTTTTTTTAATTTTTTTTTTTTTTTTTTTTTTTAGAGTTTCGATTTATGCCCCTCCACCTGGCGCTATGCCTGGCAATGTCTCCCAGCTCAGTTATCTGTGTGTTGACTCACCACTCTGAAACTAGAACAACACTTCAATTTGTCTGTCATCTTGGTTTGAAAGAAATCTTTGTAATAGATCTCAATATGTATTTTATAATAATAATTCATCCTACTTTTACACACCGCGTATACCACAAGGTTCTATCCTAAGTTCTCTACTCTTTTTAATATACATTAATGATCTTACACATTCTTCTAAAAACGACATTTTTACTATTTGTGACAAGTTCACAAGCACAAATCAGCGCCTTCAAATGCAGCTCGCAGTTAAATGAAAGTCCTTCCCGCCCCCCCCCCCCCCCCCCAAAAAAAAAAAACGATTTTTTTTTTTTTTTTTTTTTTTTTTTTTTTTTTTTTTTTTTTTTTTTTTTAAAACATTTTTTAAATTGTTAAACCGAAAACCGTCCGGTTTTGACTGGCGGTTAAACGGAATTGGAGATATCCGTGATGTTACAGCACTAGTTTGAACTTTTTCATGTCATGTACATAACTAAGACACCATTATGAAAAGACACCGAGTTATGTACGTTACTACCAATCAAAAATTTGAAATAATTATCATAAATAAATTTATTTATTCCATACAGCATGAATTGCACCCTTCTGCATTTTCATTTAAACAAACATTTATTGAATTTAAGGAACAAGAAGTTATTATTTGAATGTAAAACTACTTACTTTTGGTGTCCACAGTTATATACAGAAATCTTACATTTCAGTCCTGTAATAGTAGTTTACAAACTATTTACACATTGCAAATTATGTTTCATTCAGGAAACACATCATTCCTTCAATTGAAGTCGTTATCAGACTAATGCAAAACCTTATCTGACAATGAGGCAAAGAGAAAGCATGTAGAGAATAAGATGTACGTATTATAAAATGGCTCTAGTATTTTAAGCATCGTGATTGGTCAATATGCGTCACATGACATTGACAAATTTTTGATGCAAGCACGATTTTGCAGAAATGAGTGCAGAAAAAGCGCAACAAAAAGTTATATTGCACGACCATGGAGATCCAGTGCGCGCGCGTACGCGTAGTACTAGTACGCTCCCTCGAGTGCATTGTAGGCTATAGGCTACGCGTAGCTAATATTGTACGCTCCACCATGATCCCCAGCGCAGCGTACGCGTAGCTTAGCTCTAGCTAGAGCGGGGTATTATTAGAAAGCAAATTTTTGTTTTACTTTTGCCTTGGATTTAGACCCGTTTTGAGTCTGACTTTTGGATTTTATAATGAAGCCAGGAATTTCAGCTGTCTGATGTAGACTCGTCTCTAGACACCCTATGCATTTTATTTTTAATCAAACAATGAATCCCGTGGACTTTTTGGTAAGCCTGCAAGGTCTTAGACCCTCATTTTATTTATAGAACCAACATAACTCTAGATCTAAAGTTAGATCGAACTCTCGTATACTTAAGATCTAAACTTTTGTTTGTTGCTGTTTGTGTCGCTATTTTATAAAACAAATAACGCACTTGACTTGACCCTGTTGTGCGAAACGTAAATGCAGTGTTCGCTCGGTTTCTTCAGATGGTTCGCACTGTCAACTCGCCGCAAGCGGCTCGTTGCACAGAGCGGCACCAATCTAAAGAAACCTCGCGCGTACTGCATTCACCGCTATTGCACTCTGGGATGTGCGTTATTTGTATACTGTACATAACTCGGTGTCCACATTTGTTTTGGCCATATTCTAATAATTAAATTGAAAAAAGTTGATATGGCAATGGTTTTAAGTTTTGTTTACAGTATATGTTTTAACATCTAATGTACTTTGTCAAAAAAAGTAAAATTATAAGGGAAATATCAGCATGAAGTGGACACCGAGTTATGTACGTAACATTTTTGATATAACTGATTGAATCTTTGCGCAGCATAAAACGTACGACCATGCGGTACAATGGTCTGAACATCAAGACTATTACTTATTGGCTCTATAGGGCCATAGCTCTTAAGTCGATTTGACAACTAATACAGGTAGTCATTATTTTCCCACCTAAAGACATTTTCAAGCCCCATTTTTTTAAGGGGAGTTCTAAATTAGTATTATCTTTCAAATGCCATTGGAATTTAACCTTTCCATTTTTTTGGCCTGCAAAAGGGACATAGTACCTTTAAATGATACTATTGAAGACAATCTAGATCTATAACTTCTCTTTAGGTAAAATGACAAAAAAAAAATGGCATTTCGGACAATTTACTCACAGCTCACAATTCGCATTGCTGCACGTACATTAAATGTGCGTTGTATCGACTGGGACCACTGAAATTCGAGCAGTGTTTTTGTCAGTAAATCACTGCAAAAATATCCTTTTCATAATGTATGAAGGTCTATTTTTGATTCCTGGTATAAATTTTGTTATTGAGAAGTCGAATGTACTACATTTTAGACGAGATGGCTGATGTTGTTCACATTCTTTCGTCCTGGCCGTAAATTAGCACTTTAGCAGACTTCTGCTAGTGCTACCGTCGAGACATCTCGCCCCAGTCTTTGAGGCTGGGGCGAGATGTCCCGTGGGGCGAGTTAGGCCGACTCCATCTGATCATGCACATACTGTAGGCATAGCTAGCCTTAAGGGCTCTCTGGAAATGTTTTTTATGATATGTTATTCCAGAGAGCCTTAAACGGCTCCCATAGGGTCCCACGGAGAGACATGTAAACAACACCTAAAATGTGTCCCAAACCACACTTTCCCGCACCCGACCAATATTGGACAGTGGCCTTGATGAATTTTGTTGGACTTGTAGTCCTAATTAGCTCCTGAATTTCAAAATCGGAGATAAAAATAACAAAATAAAAGCAAATTTCTTACCAGACCGATTGAGCTGGGGTGGAAGTCACATGTACCGTGCGAATTGCCGTTCTAAATAACAATGGCGCTGACCTCTGACTTGTGTTAGAGCTGTTTCAGTTGAATGTGCTGTTTATAGATGAAATGCATGCAGTGTGACACTGGGATGTTCTGATGGTTGTGATGTGGGATGCTAAATGTTAGCGTGCTAGCGTGCGGTTTACCAGTTGAGATCGCACGTCATGGCGATCTCAACCGCACTTTTCAGAGAGCCCTTAAGCCAGGCTAGGCATAGCACTGTCTTTAGTACTGTAACGAACCACTTCGCTACAATTAGTTATCTTGCAGAAAACGTAGAGGGTGGAGTAAGCTTTTGGGGCGTAAGAGTTCAGAGCGCGATTACGGACGCACCATGCGTAAAGCAGCTCTCGGAGACTTTAAATAGCGGTGTTGTATGGTAATTTTGTTACTTCGACGCTGGCTCTCGTCGTTGTCAGATAGCGAACTCTCTGCTCCAACTGAGCTAAAATAAGGAAAAGGATTGGAAACGAGAAATAGAGTTCCTACAAAAGGCAATCCTTGCCTTTACTACTTGTTGAGATTAATCCAGGTAATCGGTGTCGGTGTTAACTATGATAACATGTTGGAGATGTTGACTTATGTTTGTATTATTAAAGTATACAGTTAAACAATCCATCGGTTCATAACGTGTGATTAGTTGAGTCTCCATAGACTGACGTAAAATAACCCTCTCATAGAGAATACACATCCACCTATCCAAAACACCTCTCATCTCCACACCCATATACTTTGGGAAAACGGAGCCACGTCCGGGCCTCTAAACTACAAGCCAAATAGAAACCGCTCGCATCATTCAGGATGGCAAATTCTTCGTCAGATGACGGTGATAGAGGCAAGGGACAGGCCAGCCCTCCAGCATCCAGGACCCGTTCTAAGATGGAGGGCCGTTACAGTACTTAAGCATTATTAATTTACTATCCTGGCTGTGTATAACTTTATACAAATAGATCTAGGTCTAACGCACGTCCCAGCATGCGTTAGTGGTAAATGCAATAATGCATGCACGCGAGGTTTCTTTAGATTGGTGCAGCCTCTGTGCTCTTGCAGCGAGTTTACCACTACTACTACTACTAGGCAGTAGGGGCGCTGATCCGAGAATAAGGATCGTCTTTGTAAACGCGGACCAATGCGTCCTCAAAAACAAGGATCGTCTGGAAAAAAGCAGATGTTCCATATTTTTTATCGGCACATTCACATTGGCGATGCAAAAAACGTATTCCGGGATGATTTTCTTGATGCATTTTACATTGACTTTGTACAGAGACCTTCACATTATGAGCAATAAATCCTTGGGAAGACAGACAACCCAAAAAAGTAGACTGTGAACTAGGGTTATTTTCCCAGGGGAATCCATTTTTCACATTGCCAGTGGGTGGTTCAGTAACCCGAAACCTGCAGAGCGCCGATGAAAAAAAACGTCAGCGAAAATGCAGACGATCCTTTTTTTTAAGGACGCATTTTGTCTGCGTTTTATCCTTGTTTATGAAGACTATCCACATCACCTGCTGGGAGAAATACACTGTACTGTAGATGTCCACATAAAAATCATCTTGCCCCCAGTATTGATTGACTATTTTTCTCTTTTTTTTCCTGCCAAACAGAAACTGTTGGAAAGAGCTCGGGCAAGACGAGAGAATTTAGCTCGTAAGATGGCAGAATCAAACATGTCTCCTCGAAAGACGACCACAACACCAGCTAGAGTGCCCCTGAGGGAAAATCAGATACATAATCACGAACCCAGAGGTATGACTATTCTATT
The DNA here is from genome assembly GCA_035222895.1 of Strongylocentrotus droebachiensis. Classification (NCBI taxonomy): domain Eukaryota; kingdom Metazoa; phylum Echinodermata; class Echinoidea; order Camarodonta; family Strongylocentrotidae; genus Strongylocentrotus; species Strongylocentrotus droebachiensis. The sequence continues at coordinate 144,031 of JAVYIG010002475.1, read as the reverse complement.
TCAAAACTCTTAAAGAGAAGGTTCGTTGAAATTTGGAAAATAAGCATGATATTATACCTCTACAGATTGCGGAGAACATTAACAAAGTGCGTAAAGTACTTTTTAAGCCCTCACTATTGTGAGGAATGGAGTAAATGCACCCACTTTCATATGTGTAAAAGATGAAAACATGTGTAATTACAATGTACATGGAACTAGACTGATGCCAGGACACTATAAATGTTTGATCTCACAATCACATTATTTTCAATTTCAGTGATGTTAAGAAAAATTTACAATAGAGTGGTGAAGTGTGACGTCATAAAAATTCTATTTTTAGAATTTCTCCTAACCATTAGGAGCCAGAGCATATAACACTGAGTTCCTATAGGAAATATATTCATTCAGATGGTCATATCTTAGCCAATACTTAACATATTCAATTGGTTTTCGACATTTGGACATTATTTTTGATGCTATTTCGGAAAATGAAGAAAAAATTGAGAAATTGTAAAAATGGATTTTTATGACGTCACAGCTTCGGTACTCTATGTACATAAAGGGAAATCCAACCCAAATAGACAACTGCTCTAAAAGAAACCAGAAAAATCAGAGAAGCAAAAGGGAATCCAACCCAAATACACCCCTAAAGACAACAGGGGGGGGGGGGGGGGGGGGCGTTTCATCAACTTTTTTCCGCCGACAACTGTCAGCGCTGACTAAATTTGGCCAATCAGAGGCCTTGAAAATAGTCAGAGAAAAAAAAATTGACGTAAAAATGATATTAGTAGGTGAAAACCACTAACTTATTGTTTCATGAATTGCCCCCTGCTCTAAAAGAAAGCAGACAAATCAGAGAAGCAAACTGAAGAAAGTATCAACTACCGGTAAATCTGACTAAATATAAGAAATTTTTGAAATTTTTGAATCACTATACGTATGGGCACTTCAAATTGGCTGAAGCAGTAATATCAATGTGATGTAGTGCCGGACTACTTTCCCATCTGTTCCAACAGATAAAATTACTATTTAAGTTTAAAAAAAATCTGAATTCATGGCTCGGGGGGGGGGGGGGGGGGGGGGAGGGGTCTATTCGATTTGGAGGACCTATACTAATATGTGCCCCAAGGGAAAAGGAACTTTCAAGAAAATTAAAAATTTATTATATTTTTGTTCACGGCAAATGGGAGAGTTATCCATGTCCTACATCACAATCCACTGACCAAACTACCTATTTGAGATTCGCATAGACTTAGTGATCTCATAGTTCACCAGTCTGCTTCTCTAATTTTTCTGGTTCCTTCTAGAGTACTATGGAAATGCAATTCCCAAATAATCCTCTTTTCTCGACCATGTAGTATCACCAGTGAAGGGAAGACGTGCTGAAATGACACTCAAACCAGACACACCGGCAATTCCTTCTGTCAAGAACAGACTACAGCGCTTGGCTGAACAAAGACAAGTCTGGAATGCTTCAAGTACATGTAGGAAGGATTTCTATTTTTAGGCTTATTTGTGTTTACATTTATTTAGATTTTTTTTTCTTCTTCAAGTTTTGTTTTCGTTTTATTGTTGTTTTTATTATTTTTGTTTCAAGTTGTTTCATGGCTGTGTAAATTAGAGGGAAGGGGGATAGGTTTCATGTGGTATTTTGTTTGTTATTTGATTGGTCAGATAGATACCTTCCCTGATTTGCCCTCATCTGTTACAAGTGCTTACGTAAAGATATACAAGGTGGAGGATGCATTTGTTAACATAGTTGATAATGATAAACCTCTGCATTCATCTGTTACAATATTACAATCTGCATAGTTTTTTTGTTTTTCAGGGAATCGACCACTTTACAAATACATGTCTATGGATGCATACATGCCAACTGTTCAGATTAAAGAGGAACATTCCTCTTTTTGGGAGAAGATAATTATCATTTTAATGCAGGTGTTCCTCTTCCTGTACAAATTTGTCTGTAGTAATGAATAGGAGAGTTAGGATTGTTCCTCTTTTTTTTTAAATAGCATAATTTGTACAGATTTCTGATTTTCAAATGTTGGCATGTATGTGGATGCTTCTCCAAGAGCCAAGCAAATGAATTATTGCATTCAAATGTTAAGATTTTTGATATTTCTATGATTGCATGAAAGCTATTAGTACCGGTAGTTAATTTTGTTTTTATCATCAGATCAATTTTTTTTGTTATGTTGTACATTGGATTTCTGTGGAAACTATGGATTTATTCATCAGTTTATTTAGCCATGCTTTCCTGACCTAACATCTGGTCTTTTTTAGTGTTATATCTTATACTATATGTCAGAGCTATATCTGTTTTTTAATACTTTATAAGAAAACTATGTTCCTATTTATATGTTTTCCTAACATGTGCAGGTGGAACAGAAGTAGACAGTCCACAGAATGTGATCCCTCCAAAACGGCCAGATTTTGAGGAAGAGGAGGGGGTCCCTGCAGCCCCTGCCCTCAAGGCACCCATCTCCAGTCGGTCCCGATTCGCTGCCCTTGCCGCCAACATCAACAACTGGGAGGACGACACAGATCACCCTAAACATGAGTTTCATAAGGTGTGTTGGGTGGGTAACAGTAATTCAATAGGAAATTTTAAAACTATTGCTCAACTTTAATAGAAACTACTGTCCATGTGTGTAGTTCTCGGTGTAATCATTACCTCAACGAAATGAAGAAGAAAAAAACACTGTGTGGAGGGAGATGTAAATCTTGATGCACCAAAATAGCTCTTAAACAAGCTCTGGTTTAAAAATAAAAAGAACAAAAATTCAGTAACAAAATCTTTAAAAACAAAAGGATGAAGAAACTAGATCAATCTTCAACTACGCGCAGTCGAAAAATGATGTCTATGCCATAGAGTGTTATTACAAACCAAAAGGGAATTCCAAGTTTGATAGTAATCCATTAACAGGTTTTCAGAATATTTTGATTACAAGCTATTTTTCATATACATGGCTCTGCAAGATAAAGACATGTCCTGAGTTTGATAGTAATCCATCTCTCAGTTCTAATGATAATGACAAACTTATGCTGAATTGAAAAACACAAATTCTTATTCTTATGATGCAATACAGTGAAAGAGATACATCCCCGATTCATGTGTACTGAATTAAGGTAAATAATCAAATCTTCCACATCAAAGTGAATGCAACTGTTATCCCGTTTGTACTTTTTGCATTTCCTATAACAGGTCATTATCTCAAAATAGAGAGGAGCACATTATAGTTCATGTTAGGTGTACCGGTATTGTGATTTGTTGACCTATTTTAATTATTTTTATTTATTTTTTGTCCAGGAAAAGCCAGCAGCTCGCAAGTGGCAACCCCCTAAGAGGCAAGAGTCAGCTGAAGATTCTACCCAATTCCCTGCCAAACGCTCTTCCCCCACCACCCTCTCCCAAACAAGCTCTGTCGAGACAACCGCCCCCTCTACACAGCCCTCTCCTCCAAAACGCACTAAATATGAAGAGAAGGCGAGCATGCTGCAGAGAGAGCCAAGTGGCAAAGGTAAGGCCAAATTCAAAAGCATTCCATATGACTGGCACTCTACTTCCATCACCAAGTGTCCATCTAAGATAGTGCATGGTAGTAGTAAAGACACCATATCCAAATTATCATCCGCATCATTGAAAACCATAATAACTGTACAGTCCAACAAGCACAGTCCTGTGAAGACACCTAAAACTCCCCTCTCTGGCCGCCTATTTGTTGCAGTGGGCACCAAGAGACAGACTTCATCAGAGGATGAATTAGACACCCCCGCAGATCAACCCGTACCCGCTCCTCGAGCTGCCAAGAAGCTTGCACCTGCCGCCAGGAGCCCAGTCAAGACACATGTCACAACTGCCTCACCGGTGAAGCGCCCCTCACCCCAGTCCTGCACACCAGCCACCCCTAAAATCAAATCACCCAGAAAGCAGGCGATCATTAGGGGATCCCCCAAGAAAGCTGTCACAACTGTCACATTGTCTCCCCTCAAACATAACTCCCCCATCAAGAAGTCCCCTGTCAAACAGCAGGCCATCAGGTCTTCACCTGTTAAACAAGCCATTAAGACAAAAAACGCTCCCATTGCCAAGAGAGGTGGAAGTTCGCAGAAATTTGTTCAAGCGATGGTGCTGCTGGAGCAGGGCTGTGGTGGGGGCAGGGCGTCATCCAGGCAGAGTCCTGTCAAGACTACTCCGAAGGTGGGGGCCATGGCTCAACGCATCCAGGAACGACTCAAGGCAGACCAGAGCAACTGGCAGAGTAATGCTATCAACAAGAAAGTACAGGTAAGACAATCAGATATATTTTGCAATCCACTAGTCTCTGTAACCTCTTACTACTCAGTGTTTGCATTATTGAACAATTCAAAGAACATGTACTTATCATAATTATATTCCATTAAAGAAAAAATATTAGATGACTGCCATTCCTTTTGTACTAAAGCACTTTTTTGTGTGATTTATATTGGTGCATGTATTGGGTACTTTGTTTGAAGAATTATACTAATATACACCAATATAGCAGACTTTTCTGGGTTTTAATTTTTTTATTTAAATCATTATTTTCTTTTAAATATATGTAACTTGGTGTTGATATTCTGTATCTGAAAAATTTACGATATACTCTTTATCTTTATATTGTCATAGGAAATGCAGAGAGTTGAAAACAAAAACAAAAACAAGATCTTATCTGCAATTTTTCTCAATGCACTGAGGTGTTATATAGTCTTTATTAGGACCAGCACTGTTTAGGACAGCGGTCACAAGTTATCAAACGTAGCTCAAGAAAACGGTAAAGAGGAGTAAACACAAAGGATTTAAACAAATATACTCTATCGATTGTTGACATTTACATACTTGTCAGCTTGTGCTAGATTGTTGATCAGCAGATTTGTCAATTGTCACTGATTTTTGGCGTTTGTCATTGAAAAAAGGATTTGTGAAACCGGTCCCAAGTAACACTTGATGTGGATCAGATGGACATAGGATTGATTGTACCTTTGATGATGTTTCTTATCTGAAAATCAGTTTGAGAATCTAACTGAGAAGGATTCATGCTTTCTTTCCATTTTCATCAATATATCAAATTACTCATACTCATCTCCATTTGAAAATTATCAGTTTTCATATTAGTATGTTGTATTGCGAAAGTCTCGCTCTTACCTTTCGCTTACGCTGTCATAATTTTGTTCATCCTTCTTCCTTTGATAATTTATTTGTCACTGTCCCCACAGAAATCTCCATGCTGCGTTTTGTCATTATGTCAGCTGTAAGAAAGAGGAAACTGATGAAAGATACATACTTTGCTACTGGCCGGTGTTCATGAGTTGGCGTTTTGCAATTTGCGTTTAATTTGTAAACATTAGTTGATATTTCTCCATTTTTGTTTTCATGACAAACGTTTATTATCAGGAGGAAAGACAGAAAGAGATGGCTCTCATCAAAACACGCTGGGAAGCTCCTGGAACAGGAACCCATGGAACGAAGGAAGAGGTTTGTCTTGTTTTGCGTCTCTGTCTCTCCTTCCCTACCCTTTTCTCTCTCTCTCTCTCCCTCTCCCTTCCTCTCTCTCCCTCTCCCTTTCTCTCTCTCCCTCTCCCTTTCTCTCTCTCCCTCTCCTTTTCTCTCTCTCTCTCTCCCTTTCTCTCTCTCTCTCTCCCTCTCCCTTCCTCTCTCTCCCTCTCCCTTCCTCTCTCTCCCTCTCCCTTTCTCTCTCTCCCTCTCCTTTTCTCTCTCTCCCTCTCCTTTTCTCTCTCTCCCTCTCCCTTTCTCTCTCTCCCTCTCCCTTTCTCTCTCTCCCTCTCCTTTTCTCTCTCTCTCTCTCCCTTTCTCTCTCTCTCTCTCCCTCTCCCTTCCTCTCTCTCCCTCTCCCTTTATCTCTCTCCCTCTCCCTTTCTCTCTCTCCCTCTCCCTTTCTCTCTCTCCCTCTCCTTTTCTCTCTCTCCCTCTCCCTTTCTCTCTCTCCCTCTCCCTTTCTCTCTCTCCCTCTCCCTTTCTCTCTCTCTCTCTCCCTTTCTCTCTCTCCCTTTCTCTGTCTCCCTCTCCCTTTATCTGTCTCCCTCTCCCTTTCTCTCTCTCCCTCTCCCTTTCTCTCTCTCTCTCTCCCTTTCTCTCTCTCTCCCTCTCCCTTTATCTCTCTCCTCTCTATCCAGGGTTGGTCGGTAAATACCAGGGTGGAGAATACAGTATTTTTTAGTGCTGTGGTCAAATGTTTTACCGTCAGGTAAACGACCGTCCATGACACTATCCATTTAAATGAGACAGAGACTTTACTGTCGGGAGTGTCGGGCATGCATTGGAATAATGACTGGGTTTCGCTTTCTTTATGAAGCTAATAAATCAAGTTTTATCTCTGAATCAGTGCTCTGAATACTGATTATTTCGTAAAGGTAAGATAAAATATTTTAGAGATAAAATTGTGTTCAGACTTCAGAATACTACCCCTATAATTTGGTCAATTTGGCCCAAACTGACCAATATGGTCACTTTTGGTCAGGGCTAATTTTCCCAATTGTTATTATCAGCAAAGGAGATTAATTAGGCCTATTCTACGTATGTGCCCTAATGCTAAAAAAAAAGTGGTGAAATTGACCCCAATCAACAAGAATGTGGTCATTTGGGTCACTTTTTAGCCAAAGAATAACCAGTTGTATTTATTTTGTCAAAGATGTTCAAACACAAGACATTTCAAGAAAGCCTGTGAAGTTATTGAAAATAAACAACTAAGAAACGTTTGAAGTAGAATTAAAAGATGAAATTCAGATGAAAGATCAAGCTATAATTGCCATTTCCCATGTGTTTTAGTATTATCCAGTATTTACCAGTGTTGCCCAAGATATTGCTCACCCTGTCTATATCCCTCTCTCTCCTATCGACACTCTCTCCCTCACTCCATAATTCTTCAGTTATTTTTCTCATAGCTATGATTACAAAAAATATCGTTTGTGTATTTTCTCACTCATCACTTCCCTCTGCCTCCATACCATTCCCTCTTTTTCTTTCTCTGCCTGTCCCTCTATTTCTCACTTTCTATCTACTCTTGTCTCTTCTCCGTGTCATTATTTTTTCCTCTTACTCTGCTTTCTGCTTTCTGTCTCCTTCTCTGTTCCTGTCTGTCTGGTACATCATAAAGAAATCAATACACAATCAATGAGAAGTGTATGATTTTGTATGAATAACTAATTAACATGTGTACATTTCTTCTTTGCAGCCCAAATCAACATCTGTTCCAGAAGACGAACATGTTGACACAGAAGAGGAAGAGGAGATGTCTCAAGAACAAGAAATAGAGACAGAGGAAGAGATGGATGCAGAGTCCAATGATGATGCAGATGGTTGGTTGGATTAAATTTCCTTAGGACCTAACACTAACAGGACAGGCACCCAAAATCTAAGTCTGGAACCATGATTTTATCATTTTGAAATAAATGTCATGATTACTGAGTTGAAAAACAACATCCCAGACTCATTCTCGACAATTGAACACATTGTGTAGGTTTGCTGTGTTTACAAAAAAACTAGAACGTCTGGTGACCTCAGATATCGCACTGACTAACCTGAGTTCACTGGAACTACCGTAACACACGAGCGAAACAGTGCATCATTTGTTTTATAAGAAAGATTGGAAATACATTCCTACAATATAGTCTACTGTCTAGATCTACAGTATAGATAGATATTAGATCTAGATCTAGGCCCAAAATGTTCTAACATTAGATCTAGATACATTAGGCTTCTCTACAAAAGTAAAAGATCGACAGATATCGAGCATGCGTTATCAATTTTTGATGGGAGATGTTTTGCACGGTGGGAAAAATAAATGCACGCCCACGTGATGTCAATTGACCAATCGGATTGCTTAGATTCTAGAACCGTCTTATAATGGGTTTTAAGTTAGGTATAGGTATAGTGTTTGGTACAGATTTGAAGTTTCATATTTTGTTAGTTTAGGATATTGACCACAGAGCATATGCTATGTTATATGGATCAGGTCAGTGGTATCCTTTGATAAATCCCTGCTTTCTTGTGAACATGAATGACCATGATCATCATTATGTCATCATTACATTAATTTCTTCCCGAACTGTACAGTGAGTGAGTCCAACGTGGAGGAGGACTACTCAACAGAAGAGGATGAGATCGTCCCCATTCAAACCCAAGGAGAGATGGAACAAACTGGTATCATTCCCATTACGTTGGAGAGATCAGCATTCCCGACCAATGATCCTCTTGATGTCATAGATGAAAAGGTAAGGGATTGGTTATATTACATGCCATTTGTCAGAAATCTTATTTTGAGTTCATTCAGAACTTGCAGGAATTAAAGAAAAAATCTCAAAGTTGGATGGAGAATCCCTTTTCCGGACAGACCAATACCTGTCCAAAAAGGGAGTCCCCCATGCAACTTTGAGATATTTTATACCCTTCCCATTAATTCTTGCAAAATTCTAAATGAACTCATATATTGTTTCTGAGTAAAAGATGCGGGTCTTTTTACCAGGATTCGTGCCAGCAGAAAAATCTGAATCAGAATCTGGCAGAAACCTACCGGTACCCATAAAATAGCCTGCAGGTACCAGCAGTCCTATTGTATGTATTGCTTTGCTATTTGCATTAGTGTATTCAAAATGTTGCTTTTTTACTGAGATAAGGTCTGAGTGAAATGATCTCGGATCTGTTCTGGTTCCCTGTTAGAGGCTGAAACTGCAGGGATCCCTGGTTGATCTCAGCTCGGTTGACAGCACTACATTGGCCACGTCTATGATTTTATCTTATTTCAAATATGACCATCTTTGCCTTCTAGAATACTGAGAATGCCGACGAGAGTGAAGTGAACATCAGCGATGTCCTTGGTGACATTGATGAGCTGATCGTAGAGGCTGAGCAAGCTATGATGGAAGAAGAGAAGGCAAAGGCTGAAAGTCTGAAGAGATATGCTGAGCCACCTACGCAAGCTACAACTCCCAAGGGAGATCTATCTGGATGGGACTATAACATTGACAAGGTATATCAGCAGTTGTTCTTGGGAAAGTCTTGTCATATAGACCAGTTCACAGTTAGCACATTTCCCAAATGGCCCTGAATATCCACAGATCTTCAAAACATGAAGATGTCCCACTTTGTACATTTGGAAATAATCACTACAGCAATGGAGGTGCTACATAAATAGCCTTTGTTTCCCCTTTTCAAAGAATACTTCCACCTGTGTATCATGGAGTGCACTGCTTGTGCATAAATTAATAATGATAACATAACTTTCATGAGCATGTATTCAGTATTCAGTATATTGTGTATTTCACAATGTGGTCTGCAATGACCTTTATTTGCTCATGCTCAGACTGCAACTGTGAACTGGCTTATTGAGAAGATACTTTCATGTAACATGATTCATTGATAATTTGCTTTGAACTTTCCTTCATATCAAGCCATAGTAACTTTGCATGTATGGGGTTGAATTTGATTTTTCAACTTCGCTATGATTTATAAGAGGTGATATATAGATTGTACTGGGAGTACAGCCTTGATATGTATATTTTGATATGGAATCCTGAAGTTTTCTTTTTTTGTTGTTCTTTCTTCCTATCCTCCATTGTATTTTTTGTCTTTCATCTTTTTCAGAGTTTAAAAGAAATGCAGATCTATTCATTTTCTGTGCTATAGGTTTCCTAATGCAGTGCTTTTTCAACTGCAACGCCTCAAACATCTCTATGGTTGCCACAAGATATTTTGTTTTATACAACACCTACGTGGATCCTTGTCATTTGATTGGAGGATTGTTGGTCACATGATATTCAATAGATGTTCTATTGCACGGGCATGCATTTTTGGTTATATGCAGACTGCGTACCTCTCTGCCGTGCGCGTATCCCTGCGTGTATCTGACGCGAAGGCAATCTGAATGTAATCGAGAAGGCTTGACTCCAACTTTAATTTATTTTTAATATAAGGAGTAAAGCACAATTTGTTGATTAACGTTCTATTAGATCTTCTTTGATTGTGTATAAAACAAATAATGAATGTTTTTTATTCGTTCAATAGTGCAAATATTTTCATGAGTTGAAAGATTAACATTCTTGAACTCATAACCATTTACTATACAGGCACAGCGGAGCACCCCAATTACCGTGCGATCGACTCTCGTCCAGTAAACATCATTTGCATAAAATAAACAATTGTGTACCGCTGGATGCGAAAAAAAGTAAACAAATTTCGAAGGCAAATTCTTCATTAATGTGATGAATATCAGCAATCAAAGCTACTAAATCAATTATTTAATAAATTTGCAAGACACTCATGTGTATGAAAAGAGTTATTGATGCACCGAAAATGTGAAATTTAAGGGATAATTTTGACGAAAAAAAACGAACAAAATGAGATACAAAATCACCGTAAAATTCACCATTTTTTCTAGAGCGCAAAAGAATTGCCTCGTATGACCAAAAAGCAAATTTAATAATCTCAATCCTTCTGAAATATCTCTTTTTATAGTTGCTAGATAGGGTCGAGTCAGAGCAAAACATACCCCAATGTCCGAATCTCATCGAACAAAATAATCCTTCGTTGTCGCAAAATTGTATGACCAGTCCCATACGTTCAAATGTGTGTTATGTCTGAAACTCGCGTGTGCGTTGGCTATACATGTCTTGCCAGCCGAATGCACACGTGCACGCTAATGGCTCAGCTGTTTTGATCTGGCCTGCACTGGGCCCTAAGACGCATGCGCAGTACATCGCTGAGATCAATGACGTCATGTTCAATGAGTTCGCTGACTACAACTTTTACAAATGAAGCCCTATGAAAAAGAACGTTATAACTATAAAAAATACAGTGGAATAGCGAAAATTTCGCCCATGTATGGATTCAACCCTCATGAATATTCATACCAAGTCTCTACTTCGTGCATTGCTGGATAGGGTCAAGTCACAACAAAATATACGTCGTGTTTATCGAGGGTTGAAGCTCAAAACACATTAATATCTCGAGTTTTATTCCATGGAATTTCATATTTATTTCATTGATATCAAGTTCATAATAATTGTAGTTAGTATGGAAAGTTTTATAGCGATATTGGCAGAAATAAAGGCGCAACGCAATTTTTAAGATTTGACATTTTAGCAAACACATGTTCCGATTCACGCAGATGTCCGTTGGTTATTCAAATTGAACGGGCCGCTAATGATATGCAAATTGGGGTGCTCCGCTGTGCCTGTGTATGTATAATATTGCAAATTATTTTAGAATAACGAAGCGTCTTTCTTCCTCGCTTGCTCACAACATTTAGAAACAGGATGATTTCATGTAGCAAAATGCCTGAATACCTCAATATTTTGGCAACTTGTTGGCCACTCATGGCCATTCACTTTAGAAATCCAGCCATCTGATTGGTCGAAATTGGAGTCGTGATTTTAGCGTGTTAAAATGTTCTTTGTGGAATTCGCAGCACAGCTACCATACAGTTTTTGTGCAATTAATTTGGTTGCTACATTTGCACACAGTGCAGACAACCGCCAATCTCGATCGTAGGCCTAGATCTACATGTAATGACGAGATTAGGCCTTTTGGAAATATGGAGATAAATCTGCTCTTTCATATCAACTTCAGGATCACAAGCACTAAAGGTTTGAATCTCCATTTGTAAATATTTTTTAAAACCAATTTTGCATGATCACGTAATGCACGTAGACTGCATAGGGATGTATGCGTGCAATCTCGATAGAAAGGATTTTAGGACACACAATCGAATGCGCCTAGAGACCTGCAAGTTATCAACACAGACCTCGATAGCGTAAACAAACTTGATTACCATGATTGCATATTCTATGACCCATTTTTCGGTATATAAAAGAGATAATGACTGCTTTAATATTCAGGGAATAGTTGTTTTATAGTCTCTCGGGGATGTTGCATCCTGATATCACCTATCGGCACGCCTCAAGTGATTATCAAGATGCAAAATCCCCTTGAGACTATAAAACAACTATTCCCCTCATTGCAGTCATTATCTATATAATATTGAAGCCCTAACAAAATTACGCTTCAAAATGATCATGACCAAAAAAGTAAAACAATTTAAGTGACCAGTTTTACCATACTCATTTTCCCCAATAGACTGTAATGTTATAAAAAACGTTATGAAAATATAAATATCTTGATAATCAGACAGGCGATCGGCTTGCAAAATTCATTGGATTCCTGACTGACATATAGGTTTATGATTATGATTGCAGCATGAGCTAAATCCAGGATTTTGTTTAGAATCTAAGGCAAAGTTACCCGATCCCTGTAAGTCACCAGAAATTGCTTCTGATTGGTCAGCCTCAGGTATAGAGCTCCAAGATCAAACCTATGACCCATCTCGCGTACGCCGTATGCGCATGTTTCAATTATCTCTCTCAATATGCTATGGCTCGTTTGCTTCACTTGGAATATTTAGAAACTAGATAATTCAGGACAACAAGATGCCCGAATAACCTCATATTTGAGTATTGAGGTATAATTATGATTTTTGTAATCATTTATAATTTTTGCAGCGGCGAGCCCACATACAGGATTTTATATTTTTCTAGTGGGTTGATTACATAGCAAAATTTTCCCATATTTTTTTGCTCACTCACAAAAGGTAGAAGCAACTCTGTATCTGTGCATGGCACTTGACAACTGACAGAGTGATGTAAAATGAATTTGTGATCAAATCGACACAAAACATTTTATTTCTTCAAAATATGCTGCAACTAAAAAAAGCTTGAGAAACGATGTCATAAGTTGTTGATAAAACTTGCCTTTGGTATGATGTGCAATCTTTATTTTGTTTAATTTTCTTATAGATGGAGCCAATTTATGCAAACATATCTGAAATCACCAACTCAACCTCCTCCTCTTCATCCCAGGATGAGGGGAACCCAAAACCTGCTCCAAGAACTCGACGGAGGAGGAGCTCCAGCGTGGGCTCCATCGACTCCTGCATCTCAGCCGCCTCCTCCTTGGCCCCCATCAGCTTGGAGAGCTACCGGTCCCAGCAGCAGCAGAAGACCCTTAGCCCTACAACCGTCACCCACCGTACCGTTACCAGGGAGACTGCATCCAGGAGTGTCGTCCGAGAACCATCCTCCACTTCCAGACCAAGATCCTCTTCTACATCATCAGCAGTGTCCTCTTCATCGTCGTCAAGGGGCAGTAATGGAGGATATCACCAGCGACAGGGTGGTCCTCCGAAGGATCAGAAGAGATTGGTTGCCCAGAAGATGAGCACCAAAGAGAGAATCCAGGTGAGATACCCAATCAAAGGCACCATCTCTAACCAATAATAAGACATTTTCTTCTTCTTAAAAACCTACGGCTGGAATCTTACCAAAATGTGTACCGGGTAGGTATCTCTTGCAGGAAAGTTGTTCAAATGGGCTACGTACCCCTAAGGGAGGGGAGAGGGGCTGAGGGCTGCGCCCCTCCAAAGGTCCTCAGTGGCAGTAATTACACATCTTCTTCTATTAGAAAACCTATGGCTGGATCGTAACCAAAACATTTAAGAATTCCCTGCTGGAAAAGGAGATCTAAAGTCAGCCTTCAATATTCACTACCCAAACAGCAATGCGAGCTCGGCAAACTTAAAAATGTGCATGCAGGAATCTTGAAAACTGTCAAAAAATGGTAAAGATAATAATTGTTCTATGTGAATCAAGGATATCTCTTCAAAATGCATGGTTACCCTCTCTTTTTAGTTCATATTCTGATAGATCATGAAGTGTAGATATGATTTAATACCAAAATGTGGGTGTGGGTATGGATACTATGGACATTGTAGGAATAATTTTTATGTGAAAAAGACCTAGATTTGTTTGAATATGATACCTGCCCCTGCAGGGGACTTTGGAGCATCAGCTGCTACCCTAAATTGCCATACTGTTCCAATATATCCTATGTTCCTGGTACAAAGGGTGGGCATTGCCTGATTTCAGGCCTCGACACCTTTAGGCTTTTGCAGGTTTCATTTTAGTATTGTAAAGCAGGAATGAGCCATGTGACATCCCAGTGACTATTTTCAAGCTCTTTGGGTAAATCCAGCTGGAATCCCTTCCCCCCCCCCCCCCCCCCAAAAAAAAAAAAAGAAAAATAATGATAATGATAATGTATCCAACATTTATACCAAAGTTTGTGGTTAAATGAATGAATGAACTACAATTATTTGGCAAATTTGTAAAGATTTAGAAATGCCGTGTTCTCAGGAATTCTGTTAACAACATATTAATGTCAAGTATGCCAAGTAAAAGTTTTGTACGGTAGCAAGTGCATGTAGCACCTTACCATATGAGATTATATTGGTCAGTTATAATTTAAAGGTAATACAAAGATTTGATTTCGAACCCGGGTCACTGGATTACGAGACCACTGCTCTACCGACTGAGCTATCGCGCATGTTAGTTTATATTGTGATATTGACCTACAGGAAGTTATAAAAATTACCCCAGTAATTGAAACCTCTTTGCACTGTGTCTATTGTAGATGATGATGGAGGAGGTTTCTGCCCAACAGAGTATCATCCATCAGACCAGTCAAGCTTTAGAACTAATCGCTGCTACAGAGGAGTATCACGGCACCAAGGAGGAAATAGAAGCTGAGAGGCTTCTTGTAGTTGCCTGTAAGTCCTTTCTTACGTACAGGGATGCCAGTTTTTTTTTTTTTTTTTTTTGGGGGGGGGGGGGGGGGGCATTGCCTGATTTCAGGCCTCGACACCTTTAGGCTTTGGCAGGTTTCATTTTAGTATTGTAAAGCAGGAATGAGCCATTTGACATCCAAGTGACTATTTTTAGGCTCTTTGGGTAAATCCAGCTGGAATCCCTCCCCCCCCCCCCAATTTAAAAAATAATAAAAATAATGATAATGTATCCAACAAATATATAACAGAGTTTGTGGTTAAATGAATGAATGAACTACAATTATTTGGCAAATTTGTTAAGATTTAGAAATGGCGTGTTCTCAGGAATTCTGTTAACAACACATTAATGTCAAGTCTGCCAAGTAAAATTTTGTACGATAGTAAGTGCATGTAGCACCTAACCATATGAGGTTATATTGGTCAGTTATAATTTAAAGGTAATACAAAGATATGATATGGAGTAATGAATTTAGTTCAAATGAACATATTGGAAGCATATGCAATTTTACAATATTTGATGATCCTTGTCGTGGTTGAAATCGAGTCTAAAGTGATGAAATGATAAATAATTAACTTCATGTTATATAGCACCCTCTCAAGGCTGATATTACTTTAGCTTTAAAATAGTGTTTCTTGACTATAATCAATGTTTGAAAATGATATATCAGAACTGCATATTCTGAGATTTTCATGGTCGCAGCTACTATGGAATGGCCTTAGGTGCTATTTGAAATATTTGAAATTTACCGGGAGCACCGGTAAATTTTGATTATTCAATCTGCTCAAAAACAGAAGTGTTTTAGGGGCTAAATTTTCTTGTGTTTATAAGACATCCACAGGGTCATCCAAATATATAAAAAAAAAATAAAGGATTACTATCCAATCCATCCAATTTTCAAAAATTAACCAAAACTTTGCAATACCTAAGTGACTCTGTAACATTGCCTCAGATTCTGAAACAAAATCCTGGATTTAGCTCATGCTGCAATGATAATTATAAATCTTTAGGTCAGTCAGATATCCCATGACTTTTACAAGCCGATCGCCTGTCTGATTATCAAGATATTTATGATTGGAAATCAAAATTTCATTTGTTGTTTTCCTAATGTTTTTTATAACATTACAGTCTATTGGGGAAAATGAGTATGGTAAAACCGGTCACTTAAAGATTTTTACTCTTTTTAGTCACTTTATGATCATTTTTTTAGGGCTTCAATATTACACCATATCACAGATACTGATAACACGTTGGCCCATGCATCTCAGATTTAACATTGTTAAACGATGCCTTTAACCCTTACTGTACTGGGCTATTTTGAGCACCCACTGACTGGGGGGGGGGGGGGGGGGGGGGGCCTGGGAGGCCCCCCCCCCTATGATCTATGATGGTAAGATGGTATAATTAGTTTTTTCCGAATATGCAAATTTTTGTCGTTAGCCTAATAATTATGCAAAATGCGCTAATTTTATGCGTTTTACAGAAAACGTGTCAAACTCCACTTTTTGAATGTGATAACTCATTATTCATATGAAACTTCTTTTTTAACACAAAAAAGTTATTTTAATGTAATTAATAATGATAATTATGCAAATTTTGATGCGATTTTTATTATTATTTTTTTTTGTTGATGACATGCGCATACTAATTGTTATGTAACGCCTTACAGGTATATCCGATTTTGACGAAAATGGTATCAAAATGTGCGTAAGACTTGAGGGAAAAAAGTCATGAAACGACAATTCAAAATTCCAAGCGGTTGCGGCGCAATCTCCGAAAATGTCGAGGGGGGGGGGGCCTCCCAGGCCCCCCCCCCCCAGTACAGTAAGGGTTAAAGGGAAATCCAACTTTGATAGCAATCTAATGTAGAAGAGAGGAGATAAATTAGAGAAGTTTGAATGAAATCAGAAGAAAAGAAGAGAAATGGTACTAAGGGCATGGGCTCTACAAATTGGCTGAATCAGCAATGTCTCTGTGATGTAGTGCCGGCAAACTTTCCAATTTTTTCCAACACACAAAATGACTGAAATTTCAATTTTTCAAAAATGTATGACTCAGGAGGGCCTATCATAATTTTCTATCCATTGTATATTTTGAGTAGTGCCCCAAGGGAGAAACCACTTGGGAGAACAACAGAAATTGTGTACACTACAAATGGTAGAGTTATCCGCGACTATGTCAGAATCCACTGACAAATTTGCTGTAGTGATCTCATATTTCAAACATTCATAACTTTCTTACCATTTGGCCGATTTATTTCAAACTTTCGCCATTCTGTTTCTCAATTTTTCTGCTTTCAGTCAATTGAACTCATTGTAAAGGTTGGAATGCCCTTTAATGTGTGCTGTGTCAGATTATATAAAACATGAAATATGTAACCCAGTTACCAGTCCTATGGAATTTTCTATGTATGACAACATTAATTTTGCGTTTGATGCATGTTACAGCTCAGCGTCGTCAGGCCTGCCTATCAGAGATCCAGTACTTGAAGAACCCAGTTACTACACCCAAGGTCATTGTGACTGAAGATGGAGAAGAGATTGTACCATGCAGGGGCTCTGTGACCATCAAGGATATAAGACTACCACTCAAGACTCAGTACCTTATGGCTCTTGACTCAGGCAAAGGTATGGCTTACATTTAAATCATACATTTTGAACTAGGCATTTAAAGGTAAAGACCAGTATTGGAAACGCCCCAATTTCAAAAAATGAAATGGAAGCTCTCATTACCAATCATGTGAAAGAATATGTTTTGACTAATACATGATGATAACAAATTTGCCGGGAAACCGCCTACTAATTCATATATTTGGTAAATTTGTTTCTCTCATGGTCTGTGAGAGATATAGGGTAGTCCCATATACATCTTTCTGTGTATAGTGCTTGTAACTTTATGAAGAATGGGCCAAATTTCTTATCATTTTGATGATTCCAGAACCTTGCAGATGCTAGATGCTAGATGATCAACCTTTTCTGATCGATTCCACAACGTTTCTTTCACAATGCAATCGCATGACCATAACTGGTCTTTACCTTTAAGAGATTGTTTTCATATGCCAGATATAGGATGTAAAGATGCTAATCAACCCTGAATTTCCATGAACACAGGGATCTGCAGTGGCCACAAGAAAGCTGTACATTTTGCTGTGTGGCGGACATGACTTCCCCCAGTGGAAATCCACTTTACAAGATTTTTCAAAATGGCTAATGGAATTGAATATTAAAGCATTTTACACTGTCTGTACTGTATAAAGTACTTGGTACTGCAAAATTGGCCTGAATATTGTAAAGTACTTTGTAGAGGCTCCTATATATAATTGTTATGAAAGAATACATTTGTGAGCATGTTTTTCTGAAGGCTTTAAGCAATGATCTTTATCTAAGTATCATTTTTTTTTTATTTGATCACGTAGATCAAGTTCACCACAGCTTCTTTGTGATAGTGAAATGTCAGGAGCATGTCATAGCTACTCAGATCCTCTCTACCAGGGAGATTAGTGGAGACTGTATTCATTTCACCAACCTAGTCTGCTTGTAAGTATTTTCCTCATTTAGTAGACCCTCTTAACCCTATGTAGCCCGGGCTATTTTGAAACTGCATAGCCGGGGGGGGGGGGGGGGGGGGGGGGCTTCTAAGGCCCCCCCCCCCCCCCCCCACCGATCTCGGCCGTGAAACGCCCAATCGCCGCGAAAATTTGCATACATGTCAAGTGAAGTGTATAAAATACTATGGTAATTTCAATTTTTTGAAAAATTCACTCATTTGCATATTTATGGTAATTTATGCAAATAAGGTCATAAAATTCACATTTTTGCCCATAAATCAGACATTCATATTTAAGCATTCTTTCTCTCTACATATATTTGTTAGACCATTTGAAATAATAATACAAGACAAAAAATTGAAAAACCAGGGTTAGTCCTTATGTTATCTATTGTTTTGATAATTTCTTATGTATTTCTTTGTTTTTTTAACTTATGTATCTTATTGTTTTTGTTGTTTTATTTCATTTCCAACTATAATTCAACTATTTTGACCCCAAAATAAACACCTAAACTATAAACAAGACCAAATAACCAATGTTTATCTCTTTATTTGAAAAATGAGATTTCCATATGTTTTGTACACAAATCACAAAAATGAGCGATTTTCGGGCTGACATGCGAAGACAAAAGGACACGTGACTTTGTAATGGTAGGTCCGATTTTCGAAAAGTTTCTTTCAAAAGATGCGCAAGACTCGAAAGAAAAAAGTCACAAAATTTCAGTGCAAGGTTTTCTTGCGTTAAAACATTATCGCGAAAAATGTTGAGGGGGGGGGGCTTCTAAAGCCCCCCCCCCCCCCGGCTAAATAGGGTTAAGAAAGTTATTAGTGTTGTCATGAGGGCACTGTGGAGAAGGGCTGAAAAAGTATTAAAATCTTATTGCTTAAACATCTTGAGTACACTTTGTTAAATAATGATAAATTACTGAGTAACTTTTGTAAAGTTCATCAGAGCCATCTATCTAAAACTGCAGTTCCTGGTATCTGCATAGAAATCATTTGCAATGCAAGTTTATTAATCTGCTAAATATCTTTGAATATATTGCAATATCAATTGGTTATAACATTTTATTCATTCAAGTTCATCATTTTATCATTCTGAATTCTGAAACAGGCTATTAGCCAAGATTAGAAATTTTGTATATTTTATTTAAATGCAAAGTGTCCACATAAAAGAGGCTGTCTATTAGATTATTTGGCTAAATGACTGAGATGAAGTGTATAGAGTTATCTATTCGATGTGCTGTTATTGACACCTTTTCTGTTTGAAAGAGAAATGAAAAACACTGTTTTTAAAACGAATGATCATTTCTAATATAGGAATGATCTAGGAAGTGACTTCACCGTTGAGCTACTGGTGTATGAGATGAGAGGAAGGTGCGCTACCTTAGATGCAGTCCAGAGCAAGAAAGCTGCTACCGCTAAACATGGATGGAGCCTCACACCAAAGAGATTCAAGGGAGCATCCAACTTCAGGGTATGTCTAGGAGCAAAACAGCCATTTTAAAACCTTTGAATTTGCCACTCTTTAAACAGCACTAATATTTGAAAGCCTAGCTGAACGTGGGGTAGTATTTAACTATATGTTGTGGTCATGGGTATTGAGGAGTATTGTGTTGTGGTATGTGTATAAAAAGGAAAAAGAAAAAGGGAGTTGTTATGAAGACTAATGTATACTACACTAATATGCAATAAAACGCCTTACTGTGTGGGGGGGGGGGGGGAGAAGAAAAAAAGAGTTATGTCATTAGACTAAACTTTTTGGCATAAAAAGTTTCTGTCTTCCAGTGAAGGATTGTTTTGTAAAGCCATTTCATCAAACAACTTCTATTTATAACCTAGGTCATTGCTTATCAGGTCAAATTGGATACGGTAAATACAAAATGAGGGGGGGGGGGGGGGGGGGTGATATTCAGAGATATTCAAGTAAATGTTTTCCAGTACAAGAGGTTTACCACTTGACATATTCTTGTTTTGCTTTTGCCTTGACCGACCTTACAGCAAGGAGGAGGGCGTTACCCACAGTCACCAGGTCCATCATCATCAGGCCACAGCACAGTAAGACAGAACAGCTTTGCTATGGTGGGATCAGCAAGACTTAGTCTAGCCAGCTGTCAACTCAAGAAATGCACCCTCACAAAGGTTAGTCAAAGGCAGGCTTTGGATAAAAATGTGTTTTATTTAATAAAAACATGAAAAAATGTTTGTTTAAATTGTTTTAAAGGTATTTTATTGTTTAAAATGTTGAAGTAGCTTAAAAATTTATGTTTATCTTTTGAACTTTAGTAAATATATGACTTTCTCTTTTGTATTTTGTGGGATAAAATTTTATTTAAAATATGAAACATAGTTTTTTCATATAAAAAAACTGTGTTGTACTTGGTGGTATTGCTACACAGTGACTGAAATGCATCAAAGAATTATAATTACGCCATTCTACAAAGATAATTCTGCTTTTTGATGCTAACTGTGTCTTTTAACTATATTGTTTTGCATAATTGCGTTTAAACAAAGACATTGTCAGATGTCTTGACCCAAAAGGTACAGAACCAAGCAACGAAAGTTCCTTCTTACTAACTGAAATTCCTTGAATTTTTTTTGGAAAAATGCAAAAAAAGCCACCATCTATGGTTCATTAACTTGAAATTTATTTGAAGTAAGACAAAGCTCTCCAACCACGTCGCAAGATGAGGGAAAATGCCAAACTCCTTCCTTTCGCCTAAAAACATGTTTTTTTTTAAAGCTCAGTTTTACTTTTCTTTTAAAGTGACAGGTTGGCAGCTCTGCTGATGTAGTCAAAATCAAATTATTCAACCTGCATTTTGAATACTGAAAGATGCCTAATGATATCATGGGTGAATAGTTTGTAACTAGTCTAGCGGAGAAATCTCCATGAATTCAAACACAGTTGTGAATCGGTCTATTTTCCAACTACTGTACTAGAAATAGAACTTTTTATGAGACTAACTACCACCGCTACTACTGCAATGATCGCATGTACATGCGCACTCCCATGATTTCATTTTGATGTTTAGAGAGAGAGAGAATCTCTTGACTAGTGCTGTAATATCACGGATATCTCCAATTCCGTTTAACCGCCAGCCAAAACCGGACGGTTTTCGGTTAAACGATTTAAAAAAAAAAAAAAAAAAAAAAACTTTTTTTGTTTTAATTTTTTTTTTTACCGACTGCATTTAACTGCAAGGTGCATTTGAAGGCGCCGATTTGTGCTTGTGAACTCTTGTCACTAATAATAGTAACAATGTTGTTTTTAGAAGAATGTGCAAGATCATTAATGTAAATTAAAAACAGTAGAGGACCTAGGATAGAACCTTGTGGTACGCCGTGTGTAAAAGTTGGATGAATTATTATTAAACTACTACATATTGAGATCTATTACAAAGATTACTTTCAAACCAAGATGACAGACAAATTAGAGTGTTGTTCTAGTTTCAGAATGGTGAGTCAACACAAAGATCACTG
Source organism: Strongylocentrotus droebachiensis (assembly GCA_035222895.1). Lineage (NCBI taxonomy): Eukaryota > Metazoa > Echinodermata > Echinoidea > Camarodonta > Strongylocentrotidae > Strongylocentrotus > Strongylocentrotus droebachiensis. Next base: position 122,371 of record JAVYIG010002475.1, on the reverse strand, counting down.
AGCTGGAAGACATTGCCAGGCATAGTGCCAGGTGGAGGGGCATAAATTGAAACTTTAAAAAAAATTATTAAAAAAAAACAAAACAAAAAAAAAACGGGATAACAAAACCGTCCAATTGAAAACGGAATCCGCCATGGGCGGTCGGATACCGGACGGTTAAACGTTTGACTACAGCACTACTCTTGACCACTACTATCACCAATGAATAAACTCTTTGATCAATATTTGACATGTGTCTTTCTTTCTTTGCTTCCTGTAGGTTCCTTTCTTATCACCCTTAGAGGGCGCTATTCATATGATGATGTCATGTCACACAGACAGCCAGACCCATGCAGAGGGTTTCCTTACAATGTTTGATGACTGCAGTGGAATGGGTATGTGGCATAGGAGATGGTGTGTCCTACATGGTGGAAACCTGTCCTTCTGGAAGTATCCTGGTGATGAGAAGAAAAAGGTGAGAGCAAGAAGATTACATTGAAAGAGATCAATCAGTGTGTCTGTGTGTAATTGGATTTTTATAGACGAGTATCAATTTACATTTGGGGGCCCACCTTTAAAGTAACATTGCCTCAGATTCTAAAACAAAATCCTGGATTTAGCTCATGCTGCAATCATAATTATAAACCTTTAGATCAGTCAAGATCCCACCCTTTTTTTACAAGCCGATCCCCTGTCTGATTATCAAGATATTTATGATTGGAAATCGAAATTTAATTTTTTGTTTTCCTAACGGTTTTTAAAATACTACTTTAAGAAAAAAGGTGAGAGCAAGAAGATTACATTGAAAGAGATCAATCAGTGTGTCTGTGTGTAATTGGATTTTTATAGACGAGTATCAATTTACGTTTGGGGGCCCACCTTTAAAGTAACATTGCCTCAGATTCTAAAACAAAATCCTGGATTTAGCTCATGCTGCAATCATAATTATAAACCTTTAGGTCAGTCAAGATCCCACCCTTTTTTTACAAGCCGATCCCCTGTCTGATTATCAAGATATTTATGATTGGAAATCGAAATTTAATTTTTTGTTTTCCTAACGGTTTTTAAAATACTACAGTCTATTGGGGAATATGAGTATGGTAAAAACCAGTCACTCAAAGATGTTTACTTTCTTGAGGCACTTCATGATCATTTTGAAGTGCAATATTTTTAGGGCTTCAATATTACACCATATTACAGACACTGACAACACATAGGGCCATGCATCTCAGATTTAACATTGTTAAACGATGCCTTTTATTAAGTCAACATCCAAAAGACATGACTCGGTTTCTAGCCGGGGTCAGCCTGAGCCAATTTGTAGGCGAAGACACTGAGCTGTCCAGGTGAACGTATTTCTAGACCAACTCACATCTACCTGAGGCTGTGTAATCATGATGATTTTATTATAGGACTGGTTAGAGGAATGTGAAAATGACTCTGTATTCTGCTGACAAATGACTCTATGTTCGTTAGACCCTAGTGTTAACCCTATGGTGATGTTACTTTTAAAAAATTGTAACGATTAAATAATTTGGATGATTTGAGGATATCAAAATTATGAAAAAAGAGAGCAATGATGATGAGAACATTTTAGTCATTGAAAAAAGGGTCGTCTGTTTATGGCTATAGAGTGGAGTCTGACTGCGTTACATAGAAATATGTATTCCCCCATGCAGAAAACTAAGCCTTACTACATGTAGTTCAGAGCCAGGTGTGGTATTCTGAAAATTATTGTAAGTTTTCTTGTATCTTTGAGAGAGTGCTAGTGCTAGAGTGCTAACATTTGTGAAAGTTGGTACTATAAAAATTGTCTCAGCAGTCTGTTATCTTTGGAAGCTCCGCAATCTTTGACACCCTCAATTCGTTTAGACCTTACAAATCAAAACTTGATGTAATCACATATTGATGTGAAATCCGTGAAAAAAATTGTCACTATCATGAGATACAACACCCTCTACCCTGTTGTAAATAGTTATTACACTGTATCATGGTAGAAAAGATAAAAGAAATAACAAGAATTTTCAGAATACCTCTTATATTAAAGTATTATCTGCTGAGCATTATTAAATTCAAAACAGATTTTTTATCTCCTTTACATGCACTGGGTGCACAATATTTGAGCACTGGGTAGAGAAATAAGAGGACAGAAAAAAGAAAGGTTTTCATAGTACCAATTCTTTTTCAATGATGAAGATACAAGAATAGTTGAGATAAAAGATAGTTATTGTGTGTAATAGGTAATGTATCTCTTTTGCCGCCAACATCAAATTCTGTAGAACTTTGCAGGAATAATGAATATGTCATGTGTGTCCTATCTGTGAAAGTTAAACGTTAGCAGTGTCCTAGTATTCAAATTATGCAAGGAAACCATTTACTTTCTGGACTTCACTGTCAGACACTATTGAGTGAGTGACTGACTTCTTCTTTTCTTTAATTGGTAATAACATACGGTACATAAAATGAGCTGTAAAGGGTACATAAGCATTTGTCTACATCAATAACCCATTTCTTGTAATGGCCAAAATTAAACTGATTGAAATCATTGAATCTTTGCGCAGCACAAAAATGTACGACCATCCAGTACACAGTTCTGAAAATCAGACTATTTAATTAAAGGACTGCAATCCCTAAATTCAACAACTAAAGGTTGTTATTTTCTCACAAAAAGATATTTTCAAGCCCTTTCGTTTTAAGGGAAGTTCTAAATTAGTATTATCTTTCAAATGCCGTTGGAATTTACCCTTTTCATTTTTTTGGCCTGCAAATGGGACATACATGTAGGACCTTTAATGTGGTTATAATGTCTGTCTAGCTAAAGCAAACAACTCATGTTTTTCTCCGACCATGCAGCCACCCATCGGTACAATAGACCTGAAAGCATGTATCACCAGGGAGGTGAAGCTCATCTCTCGTATCCACTGTGCAAGACCTAACACCTTTGAGCTCCAGACCAGCCGACCCGCCAGCAAGTCAGATAGGGATACCCTGGTCTCTAAACACACCAACTCATACACTATCACAAAGTGAGTTCTTATTTTAAGTTTGGAGGCTGTGACCTATCCACAACAAGCTCTGCTTTTCCATAGGCTCCGCCATTATGTCTCTTAAGTTCAACTGAAGGACAATTTTCTGAATAGTTTGTACCAGTTTTCTATGTAAATGTCTATTATACTGCTCAGTTAACCCTCATTGGCCAGATTCATTCTATTTTTAGATGTTTTCCAATTAGTTTTTGACAAGCAACAGTGCTCTTAATTGGTTTTGCACATGGGATTCCCCAATTCCAAAGTTAAAATTAAAGTACAAGTCCAATCTGCTGGGACTGTAATTTTTTTAAATGTTCCTGAAATGTTATTAAAGCCCCTCTTCACTAGTTTGGCCAGGATGGATTAGACCTCCATGCGTGGTCACTGACAGTGGTTATCTCATCAAATCAGCTCTCAATTAACATAAGAAAAAGGAGATCATGGGAGACCAACGGGTACCACTTAGGCATTGTTTGCTATATAGAGGGCGCAAGTAGCTATAAGAAGTGCAGTCCCACTTTAAGATGATTTAATTCTCACTTTTTTCCGATACCCGTCCCTATTGTTTATATCCCCCTCTCCACCTATTCTTTCCCCTCCCATCTTTGCAACGCTATTACTCTACATCTCGCTTACCCCACCATTTATTGTATCTTTCTTACCTTATCTCCCCCGGCCCTCTCTCTTTCTTACCCTTATCTGTTCCTCTCCCTCCCTCTCCTCTCTGTATCCCCATCCTTTGTTGAGCAGACATCTCTTGTCAGCAGACACCAAAGAAGATCGGGTTGAATGGACAACCTCTCTCAACAAGACCCTCCTGGAGCTGAGGTTGTGGTGCAAGGATGCTGTCAGACCAAGCCATGAATAAAAACATGTCTCAATCTACACAGGCCATTGGGACTAGCCATGCATGTGGATGCTGTTAAACCAAAGCTGTGAATGATCGACACTAGCCTTTTCAAGGACTTCTGCAACTTATGAAGTGGTGTCAAGGCTTAGCCAGACTAAACAATAATTAGACTTTCTTTTTCCTTTCAAATGAAGACAAAATATACTAGGGCTAGATAGCTAACTTTTATATTGTTTAAAAAAAAATCCATTATGTTTTCATACTACTTCTTGGCTCATCTACATGTATGTAGCGTGCGAGTTCCGAATTGCACTTGGGACCAGACTTTCTATGGGAAATACGACTGTAGCTCAGTTGATAATTTGGGAAAATTTGAAGTATTTTTAGGATTTGCTATGGTCATATAATCAAAGTACTGATTGCTGCTCTGTAATCATTCTCCATTTATTCTACAAGTTTCATATATTGATTTGTACATGTACATGTAGTTGTTTTTGTTGCCAATTTAATTGTTTGATATTACTTGCCTTGTATTAGTTCACAGTATTTGAAATATTGATATTATATCCAATTAGCTAGAGGTTGCATTGTAAATTAGGTATTGAACATACCACCTGTATAGAGCCAAAAGGGCATCAAGTTATGTTCTTTTATATAATTAATGGCACTGGTATTTTTTAACATACTGTATACAAAATGTATCCCCAAGAGGGTAAAAAATGAAGTTATGTTTACATACTTCAAACCTGTATTTTTAGGATCAGTAGTATTCATTTTTTTGAGAAATGCAAATTTTGGAGCTTAATTTTTCTCCTTATTTATTCACCAGATATTTTTATTGTGAACTATAGCATATCTAATAACTATGATATAAAACTCTTTTGATATTAACTACACCAACAAATATTTTGATCTTCAAGAATATGTTTCAGAGATTATTCATGCACATTTTTTAGTTTCTATCTTGAAAAATACAGATTTTGTATCCCTTGAAAGTGAAAAATGGCTCTAAATTAGGGTTTTGACAATAAGTTTTTATTTTAATAGGTAAAATTATTTTTCTTGGGTCAAACTAAATAACAACTGATGATATGAGGTAAATACATACAAAAAAATTGGGAACCAGTGCATTGCCTAATAATTTCCGTAAGTCACACCTGTGTTTCGGACGTTACATACTGTTAACATCATAACTTTTCTCAAGTTAATTGCTTTTCTTTAGGTATTATTGACCCAAGTTACATTAATTGTTTGCAGAAAAATACTTCTCTAACATTCATGGAAGAAATAAATCTACACAGTCATTGTGCAGTTTGAATTAGTTTAGCACATATGCCCTTGTGGTTCTGAGTAGATGATATACATGTATGTTTCTACTTCTATATCCTGACCATTACTTAGATAATGTGCGACCATGTGCTTTTTATGTGACATACATGTATTCAAGTATAATTATATAGGTAGTACGATTTGGAATTCAATTTTGTAATCTTAATGTATCTGTAAATTCAAATTTCTGTCGAGTAGTCAAAAAGGCTATAATCGAACGTTCAGTGAATAATGCCATTTTTACACAAAGAGTAATGAGAAATCCAATCTTGATTTTCCAACGTAGAGAATTCAAGAGAAGTAGAAGTAGAAACCAGTATGGGCTTTTCAAATTGGCTGAATCGGTAATGTCTCTGCGATTAGTGGACTAGTGGTGGACAACTTTCCCTTTTGTTCAAACACACAAAATGACTATTTCACCTTTTCAAAAGTTGAAAAAAATTATGACTAAGGAGGGGTCTCTTCTCTTTAGAGAATGTTTAACAGTATGCTTTCCATAATATGTTTTGAGTAGAGCCTCATGGGAGGAAGCACTGATGAGAAAAACAGATCATATTTCTGTACTCTACAAAAATGGGAGAGATATCATACCGGTATGTCACAATCCAATGACCAAACTGCCACTTCCAGATTCGCATAGACTTACCGGTAGTGCATTTCAAACATTCATAACTTATTATTGGTCCGATTATTTCAAATTTGCGCCATTCTGTTCATCTTATTCTTCTGCTTTATTATTACAAGGGTTGGCTCTCTGATGCGTTGTACTTTTAACATACATTTATTTAAGTGTCAAGATAAAAATAGTAGAAAAATGGTTGTAGCTATTGAGCTCCCAAAGCATTTAGTGGCACCCAGTTAAAATTGAATATGTATTTGATGGGTATTGAAACTTTAATGAACGAGATGAAATGTAAGCATGCAAGTTAACTTTTTGAGGACTGGACCTATAGAATGGTGCAATAGGGTGGAGAATGGAATTGGGTGCAACAATTTTGTAGCAGAATTGAAGTTGGCTCTACAAATATTGATGGACCATTGAAGTTTTAAATTGGATTGGTAGTTTCATACAGCCTGTAGATTTGCATGTAATGTGTAAATTCTGATAATTCTAAATGAATGTACTGTATATAGGAATATATATTTAATCAAGTCAAAGGTATTAATTGTGGAGTTATTTCAGATATTAAATGTATGATATGAGGGATTTTGTCATGAATGACATATACATGTAGTTTGAAGTGGTCCTGTCAGAAACTCAATTGTGGATGGCTGCATGTTTGTAAGTAATGAAAACGATTTGGGATTATACAAAAATACATGTTCACGTTATTTAAGAGTTTGTATACTAAAACATAATTTTTTTTTTATTATTGGTCCAATTTATTTTTCTGAATTAATAAAGAGGGTTTGATAGCCCTTCAATTAATCTTTTTACATTTTGTTATTATTTTTGTTATTATTTGAAAGATGAGAGAGTCTAATTAAAGGTATTAAAAAGTTGAGAAATTTAGAAAAATGGGTGAATAGTGATTCTTTACAATTTTGATATATTTGGATGCCCCTGTGGATGTATTAAAAACACTAGAATCTTACACTTCTGCTTTTGAGAAAAATTGAATATAAAGATTTACCGGTGCTCCCGGTAAATTTTGATAAATTTCAAATAGCTCCTACGGCCATACGATGGTAGCTGCGACCATGGAAATCTCAGAATATGTAGTTGTGGTATATAATTCCGAATGGGAATAGCTAATCGGTCGATTTTAGTCAAACATTGTTTTTAGAGGTTGGTTGGTTGGTTCTTCGTTTAGATGGCGCTCTTCAATCTCAAAGATTATTTGCGCCAGTCAATTTCGTGTATAGCTTGGCGTGGGCTTCGGAAATCAAGCCCACGAGCGACTTTCCTTGGTGAAATGAAATTAATAGTGATATGGTTTTATAAAAAAAAAAAAAAAAAAAAGCTGCAATATTAAAATTGCATAAAATGCACATAAAAGGCGAGATGGGAGTTAGTTGCAATTGTTCATGGAAAAACCGCAAATACTTCATTTTATATATTATTACAGGATCGACATAAGTTAAGGGGATCCCTGATAGCTTTAAAAGCTATCTAAAACGATTAGTATCGTATATGTAACCCAATAATTCACGAGTAAAAATTGGGTTAGACATCAATAATTGTTTCAGATTGGGGTTGTTCAATTTAATCCTTTCTTTTAAGAGACGTCTATCTTTGTCGTATTTTGTACAATAAAAAATAAAATGTTTAATTGTTTCATCTTCTTGACAAACTTCACAAAGACCAGTATCGTGTTGGTTAATTTGAAAAAGGTAATAATTTAAACTACAGTTACCTACTCTTAGTTGTTGTATCAAGCATTCTTCTCTGCGAGATAGGCCTTGTCTATGTATGGGCTTTGAAACGTCGCTATGCAAAGCATATAAAAATCTACCGTGTTCTGCATTGTCCCATTCTGCTTGCCATAATTTGTTATAATGGATCAAACGAGAGGCTGCCAATTCACTTCTTGTATTTGGTATAACTATGTCTATACACCTTTTCATGGCTCCTTTTTTGGCAGCCCGATCTACGATCTCATTCCCCCTAATATCACAATGTGACGGAATCCATTCAAAAGCAACACAAACATCCTTAAACTGCAAAATATTAATTATGGATAAAATTTCATTTACAATAGCACATCTAATAAAGTATGAATCGATCATTTGTAAAGCTGACAAAGCGTCGCTAAAAATTACCACCGAAGAGGATTCAATAAATGTATTAATCCACTCTAGTGCCATTAGTATGGCCACTAGTTCTTAATCAATTAATTAATTAATTAGTATGGCCACTTTAGAGCTTAATTAATATCTTGACCTTGAGAGGGAGCTATACAACATAAAGTGTTTATTATTTACAATTTCATAACTTTAGAGTCGATTTCGACCGCGACAACAATCGGTGAATATTGTAGGATCGCATATGCTTCCGATATGTGAATTTGAACCAAAGTCATGACCCCATACCAAAACTTTGTATTACCTTTAAGTACATCTGAGTCAAAAAGAGACAGATTTACATGGAGACAAGATGAATAACACTTGAAACATTCTCGATTTGTGAATATTTTGGGTTTTTTTAATATAAAAAGTTTTTTTCCTTCTCTCTTCTAAGAAAACATTTTTTGAGCTCCAGCATCTACAATAGATACATGTACATAGAGTTTCTATCTTTCTTTGAATAAAATAGTAACTGTTCGTGCATATAAAAAAGACATAATAGGGCAACAGTGAACTTCAATAAAGGCAAAGAAAGTCCTATCCTCTAAGTAATACGCAATACAATTTCCCTCTACAGGCAAATCTTTTCATTAAAAACATTTGTATCTATTACATGTACTTGAGAGAATAAAAAAGCAGTATGAATGTACATGCATTCGTGTGAAGTCAGATTAGCTTTCTCCTCCCTAGAATTTAATAATAAACAATCAATATTCTTATTTGTATGTATATGTATCTAGCACCTGTTTTCAGAAGGGGAAAATGATCCATACCTAATCGCAATAACTTGAGAAAAATAAATAAATCTTAAGGATATAACATTTTAACATCTTCACGCATAGAAGATAACCCCATGGTCATGCTGATAAATATGACAATGCCATTTTATCATCAAAAGAGCACTTTTGCCTGACTTTTTAACATCTAACATCATAAAATTTGTTCAAGGCACATTATGCACATACAAGTTGTGTGTAAATCAACAAGAACTGAATATAACATGTAAAAAAATGTAGAGTTTTTTAAAAAGAATGAATGGCAATGAAAAATCAGTACATGTATTGAACAAAGCTTAGAAACTGGACAAGATACCCACTAAATCTAAAAACTTTAAAATATTTACAAAAGGACAAAAATAATGACAAATTATTTCAACTTATAAGAATAACATAAAAATTCTAATTGAAAGTGTATGTACATAGAAATACAAAAGATTGTTTGCATCCACCATAATTTGAATACATTCACAATCATACTGAAGGTGTTCATAATTTCTCACATAATTGCATTTAAATCCAGGGTCATGAAATCAATGTGAATCAGGGGTGTTTAAAGCTAGGTATAGACCAGTTTCGGAAACACCCCCTCTCAAAATATGAAATGGAAGCTCTTATTACCAATCATGTGAAAGAATATGTTTTGACTAATACGTGAGGATACAAATTTTGCTGGGAAACCGCCTACTAATTGATATATTTGGTAAATTATCATATCTATCCGGCCTGTATAGATATCGCGTAGTCCCATATACATCTTTCTGTGTACAGTGCTTGTAACTTTACCAAGACTGGGCCAAATTTCTTATCATTTTGATGATTCCAGAACCTTGCAGTACACACCAATACTTGTATCCTAGATGATCAACCTGTTCTGGTCAACTTCACGTTTCTTTCACAATGCAATCGAATTGACCAGAACTGGCCTATATCTTTAAGGATTGATGATACAACCCTGGAGAAATCTTAAAAGTTACATGATCCCTCAACAAAAGATACATACGATACATAAGATTATACATACATGATAAAACTTGCTTTGATTAAAGATGAAGTTGAGTTCTGGTCATGCGATTGCATTGTGAAAGAAACGGTGTGGAATCGACCAGCAAAGGTTGATCATCTAGCATAATATTTGTGTGTATTGCAAGGTTCTGGAATCATCAAAATGATTAATTTGGCCGAGTCTTGGTAAAGTTACAAACACTGTACACAGAAAGATGTATATGGGACTACACAAACACGTGGCGTGAGAATCCGTCCAGATACTTACGATGTTACATGACATATTTAGAATATGAAGGCATTTGAAGAGCCATGCTTTTCAGGGAACATGTATTATCTGATGTTCTTCCACACTTGCATAATAACAATGATAACGCTCACAAACTATTTTTCACCTGTTCCCAGAACTCAACCTTCTCTTTAAGGCAAGACTGACTTTAGCTAAAATACCCAAAGTTCACACAAGAATCAGTATTCTTCTACCTCTGATTTAACATGTATACTTTATTTAACCTTTCTTTAGTTTCTACAATGCGTAATGAAAATCTTTCAATAGAAGTCTGCAATTACGGGAGAACTCAATTAATGCAGCATTTAACGAAAATCATACATATATATGTACATGTATATGACATTTTCGATTTAGAGTAAAATTATGTGAAACCTTTTATTGCAATGATTATTTATATAAATCAAGAAATGATGTATCATAGACTTGTATGGGGTCGTTTGTGTATTACATGTATTCAAACCATACTGCTTACAGCCCACTAACCTAACTCTGCACAATTTTGCAATAGTATGCGATATGAAATTGTAAAATCATAATGACTGAGTATTTGAATACAAATCTAAATTGTGAGGGATTTCATACTTCCTTGAAGAAAAGCTAATTCAGCCAATAATCTTAGTGAAGTAGGATCAGTAGTCCGAGGAACGATTTGAAGCCGATTTTGTTTTTATTCCGACTAGAACAGTTAAAGGGGGTGTAGCTTGGGTAAATGCTGGTTAATGTCATGGACTTGATTACTGTTGGTCAGCAACTTAATCTCTACATGGTCAGCGCGCGTTCCCGAAAATAGACCGAAGTTCTCCTCACACTTTGGTTTTTGTGTATGTTGTACGCACGTGATAGCTGCGGTAGCGTCATCGGTATTGGTATTATACTTAATTGGCCCCTGAGTCGGGCCATGGGAAAACACATAGTCTCGTAATGCTACACGACACCCCCTTTAAATGCAATAAAATTCAGGCCGTTAATAGTGTTCTAACCATTATAATAAATGAAAACAATACAAATAAACTTTTGTTGTATATATCACATTATGATATAGCCTCCCCATCTGCTTCTAAAAAAAGTTTGGATATTAATACCCTGGAGCCGTAATCAGATCAGAGCACAGTGCATCCCAAAGAATAAATCCTGCCTGGTGCCCATTTAATACCTGGGAGGAGAGTGGCAAATGCGGATTAAGGTCTTGCCGAAAGATATGAGTTCTGGGCTGAGATTTAAACTCTCAACCCTTTGAATGAGAATCGTGAATGAACCACTATACCGCGACATCTCCACAACCTTAATCAGGAAGATGAAATTTGTTTAGAATTCCATATCTAATATAATTACCATTTTTTTAAAAATAGGATCACAAGAAGATCGTATCGTGTGCAGTGCAGTTTACAAATATTAAATGAAACATATCACAAAGCATTTCTCCCAAATACTTTTAAAGTTGTCACATAAACAGCAATTTAAATAGCAGTCATTATTTGAGAGCTTATACATGTACAAAGTTTAAAGATGAAGTTGAGTTCTGGTCATGCGATTGCATTGTGAAAGAAACGGTGTGGAACCGACCAGAAAAGGTTGATCATCTAGCATATAAGAATTTTTGTGTATTGCAAGGTTCTGGAATCATCAAAATGATAAGAAATTTGGCCAAGTCTTGGTAAAGTTACAAACACTGTACACAGAAAGATGTATATGGGACTACACAAACATGTGGCGTAAAAAGCCTACCCCCCCGAGTTTTACGATGTACATGACATGTTTAGAATATGAAGGCATTTGAAGAGCCATGCTTTTCAGGGAACATGTCTTATCTGATGTTCTTCCACACTTGCATAATAAGAATGATAACGCTCACAAATTATTTTTCACCTCTTCCCAGAACTCAACCTTCTCTTTAAGTCACTAGAATAACTCGTCTGTTTGGAACTAAAAGGGTGTTAGCCCTGTGTAAAATGATACGAGACGAGTTAACGCCCTTCTGGCTTCAATCAGACAAAATGTAGTTTCCTCTGTATCCCATACTTTTCTGCCAAAGGAAACAAGCATATACATGCATTGTTTCATTATCCAGGGGTGATAGTGAGCACTAAAAAAAAATATGTTTTTTGTTTTCCCCACAACCACGCCCCCCTTGAGTAAAAAAAAAAGAAGGAGGATTCGCGGGGAAAAAATGGCATCTAACAACATTCCCCCCTTTCGAGTAAGAAAATTTGGACAAAAATAGGGCAAAATAGGGAAGAGTAGAGAAAATAAGAGGGAAATCGGGAAAATCAGGATAAAACATGGAAGAAGAAAACAAATTGGTAAAAAAAAAAAAAAAAAAAAAATCAGGAAACCCAATTTAAATCAGGTTTTTATCAGGCCTGATTATCTTATCCATGTTCATCAAGTTAATTATTTAGTTTCATGCCTGACAGATGGGCATGAATGAATGATTGGACAAAAGATGTCCACATAGAGAAAATTCCCAATTCTTTTATTGTTCTTGGACCTCGTCTATGGAAGATAACTTATCCTAGACTATCAGAAATTTGACATAAATATAATCTGTTCATGCCCTTCTGCCAGGCACACAACAATTATTATACTGTGAAACTTGTACTGTGAAACCTGTACATAAAGAACACTCGAGGGAGACAAGGTAAACAGGTCGCACTAGGTTCCAATAGAAAACAAATATCAAGGGAATCGAAGTATGTGGTCTTTATAGATAGGGGATTGCTAAAGCATGTTTCACTGTATTCACCCGTATGCAAAATGCTTTGCCAGATAAACTACATCGTGAAGAGACTACACTTTAGCATGAGACATATGTACGTGTAGGCAGGAAGCACAAGTTGTTTCTCTTTAGGGCTGAGAAAGGTGACTGACAAAGCTGAAGGAGACGACTGAAGGAGAATGTACCAAAATTCTAACAAGAAATAGCTGAAACGTACTTTTAAGATTGTGTTCTTTGCATTAGTGCATGCAGTCAGATCCATGGTAGGCTGGGTTAGCAGAATTAACATTTTTGCTGCTACACTTTTAATTCGTTGAAACCACCCTATCTAGAATTCTGAGTTTTTCAAACTATGGTACAAATTGATCCCCCCCCCCAGTGAAAATGAATATGTTGCATCTTTCACAAAACATTCAAGTATTTCTATTACCAACTCTCTAAGACAGATTATACAACAGAATTGATTTTTGATTCTGTCCAAATGTTAAATAGTACCTTTGACTTTCAGGACTTGGTGATTAAAACATGAAAATGCAGAGGCTAATCACTTCAGATAGCCAAAGATTCCATGCTAGTATATATATTCATTGAAGACTAATTATATCAAAATGTAGACCATTCGTTGCTAAATATCTTAATGTTGATTGTAAATGTCTTTAAATACAAATATTAATATTACAGAATCTAAAATATTGTTCTCATCAATCTTGAAATGCAGATTCTATATTCTGAAAGTATTAAAGTTGAAATGCTGTGTATCATGAATAAAGATGCTACTCCTATCCATTTCCCATCATTACATTTTCGTGTAACATTTGTCTCTTTTTGTCTTTGCAATTGGCACGATACCTAGAGGAAGTTGCTCTGGCATTGGCAAGTTTCCTCTTTGCAAAGAGTTGTTCTTTGGTGGGATATACACCATGATCTTCTTTCATGTGGAAGGCCAGGTAGTCTGTACGGGCAAAACCCTGGCCACAGTGATCACATCTATATGGCTTGAGATGGGTGAAGAGATGTTCCCTCATGTGCTGCTTGCTCTTAAAGTTCTTTGTGCAGTTCTCAATAGTACAACAGAATGGGCGAGCAGGATCCTTTGTGACCTTGAAATACTCTGACAACTGAATACCTCCTTTTGGATTGAGGAGAAGGTGCGATGAGTGATCAGAGTTGCGCTTCCTCTTACGGCCATCTACCTTGACAATCTCATCCCCGTTGACAACCACTGGTTGAGTTTGAGGCTCTTCTTCTGATCCAGATTTCATGCGGATACGCATCACAAGATCGCCTTTCATTAAATGCTTTGGTGGGCGACCTCTTCCCCTCTTGACCGGGGACAGACTGACTACCTGTGCATGCTGCTCCTGTGACTGTGGCTGATGTGGTGGCTCTGGCTTCACCTGCCCCTGGCCTAGTTCATCATTATTCTTCTGTTCAACATGACCAGGGTTGTAATTGCCTGTGCGGCGTTTTGGCCGGCCACTCGGTGTGAAGAGTAGTTCATCTTCTGATAGCTCACCAAGGATGGATCCATTTTGGGCAGGGGAAGTAGGTGTGGATGTAGTATCAAGCATTGCTGGAGAATCAAGCTCTACAGCTGGTGGGAGAGACGTATCATCTGGTTTATCTGGTAGTGCTTCTTGGCCACTGAAGCTTGATGAGTCAAGGGCAGAACTAATGCTGGTGGTGGAAGCATCTACAAGTGCTTCCACCTCAGTATAATCTAGGGGGGTTTCCACCACATTATCCCCAGTAGCAGGTGTTATGACTGTGGCCTCTGTCACCTGTAGCAGTGGACGTTTCCTCGGCCTACCTCTACCCCTGCTTTTGTACTTTGCAATAACGTTCTTTGCAGCCCATCGCTTGTGGAAACGCTTCTTTCGACTGAACTTTGATTTCTTTCTAGGCACTGGAGAATAGTCCTCATCTTCATCATCATCTTGGAAATGGAGATCCTGTTCTGGCTCTTCCTGTGACAAGTCATACTCTCCACTGGCTAGGGAGGTAGAAGCATCTTCTGGAGCAATAGGTTGTACTGTCAGTACATCAGTGTTATCTGGTTGAGGAGTTGGTTCAGGGATCTCTTCTGAAATCTGGGGTACCATTTCAACAGAGTTTTCAGCAACTTCCTCAGAACTTGCCAATCCCGAGTTGCCCTCAGGTCTGGCCGACACTACACCGATATTTGCTTGACAATCGTCAGTAGAGCCATTGCCTTCCCCTGTGGGAATTACTCTTGTAGTTTGAGTTGGAGTTAATTTGGGACTTTCATTTTTGGCTGCTTTCCCAGATTCACATTCCTCATCTTTTCCAAAGAAATCAACTAGATCAAGATCATAGTCCAGGGAGGTTTGCACAGGTGTAGTTCTGGAAAGATCACTCCCAATCATAGTTGGTGCCACAGGAAGGTTTGATATTACAACACCCATTGCGGGTGTCAGGCTGGCAGCTGGTATACGGTCAGTGGGAATGAGTTTCTTAGAAGAAGACTTAAACAGCATCTCCAGGTCTTTGGGATCTCCCGAAAAACCATGGGCTTTTTTCATGTGCTCAGCCAGGTATTGCCATCGAATGGTATCAAAGGAGCACTCCCCACATTTATACGGTCTAGTGTGAGTTCGCACATGATCAGTCAGGTTGTTTCTACGCTTGAAGCCTTTCCCACATATGTGACAGATGAATGGACGCTCTGGATCTATTTTATACTGGAATGCTTTTGCTCTTGGAGATCTTGGACTTCGTGGGGACTTGGCCTTCTGGTGAGGTCTGGAAGCTGAATGATCTGATGCTATGCTACCCGCAGGTGGTGACTGAAGCCCACCTATTACTTCATCATTGGAGGTTATGCCAACTGATCCAGAAGGCGAGCTGCTCTCAGATAGCCTTGATGAGATTACAGGTCTCACTTCAGCATTTGGAGGTGATTTGTCCATCATACTACGTGCTACTACTGTGAGAATATCTGGACTTTCTTGAGATACATTGGATGATTCTGATGAATCGCTTTGTTGACCCATATTTGGTTTGATCACATTTGGTTGTAGTGTAGATGACGATGAGGTGCTGGGTCTCTTTGCAATCTGTCCAGTACTATTGTTAATAACAGACTCAGACTGCTGATGGTGTGCTGGACTTCCTGATTGCTTGTTCTCTCTATTTTCAAACCCCTGTCCTGGATAATGATGAGGATTGCTGTCACCCTGATGAGACGAATGCAGAAGATTAGCTGCACTTACTGAATGAGGTGATGGTTGTACAAATTGATGTGGTATTTGGCTCGGTCTCACCTGACCAGGCATATTCGTAATGTTATGCATCATACCCTGCTTAAGTCCTTGTTGGCTGTACTGAGCTCGCATCATCAATTGATGAGTGGCCCACTGTTGGTGTTGTTTGGCAAGTTGTTCTTGTTGCTGTTTTTGTTGTTGAAGTTGCTGCTGTTGAAGTTGTTGCTGTTCCTGCTGATGATGTTGTTTCAGGGCATACTGTTGTTGAAGTTGTTGCATAGCTGTCAGGGATATCTGTGACCCTTGTGCTCCAACACTTGGTTGAGGAAGAGACGTTGCTGCATGATTTGGCATGTTCATGTGTGGAGCATTGAAACGCATTCCTTGTGTCACTACCGATGCTAAGCCCATGGGATTCAGGTTTGGGTTCATCTGGAATCTGCTCGCTGTTTCTGGCTGGATGAATACTGGCTGCTGAGATGGCACATTGTGTGGAATCTGCTGCTGCATCATACCTGGGTATTGAGGGTGACCCAGCGCTACATGAATAGAAGAAGCCTGTTGCTTTAAAGCACTGATGTATGGATTGCTTCCTATGGCATTGCCTCCCATGGCATTATCTGGTTTGTAATACACTGGCTGCTGTACATGCATCCCCAATTGTCCTTGGATTCCTGGTGGCATTACAGCAGATTCAGGCATGTTAGAAGGTGGATATTGCCCACCCTGTGGTTGAAATTGTGGAGCCTGCGGGAGGGGAAATCTTTGGGCATGTGCATTTCCCATTGTAGAACTTTGCATCCTGAAGTCACTAGCGTACTCCATTTGCTGATGTTGATAACTGGTAGAAATAATTGGATTCTCTTCCGGTTCATTGCTCATGGCTTCGGATTTTCCTTTCAGTGATTCTACCGACACAATTACTGGCATAACCATATTATCGTCATCCTGATTTTCTTTCTCAGATTTTATTGTTTGTGCATCATCTATTAGCTTGACATCATTACAAGCATCTTCTTCATCATCCTCATCTGCTACTTCAATAACATCACCTGATGTATCTTTGCCTTCTGTACTTCCCTTTTTCTGATGCACATCATCGTGATAGTCAGTGACGTCTTCACAGGACATGTCCAGCAAGAAATCGCCCACAGTCATAATGCTAGACTTTGATTGTTCAAGCTGTATGTCAGAATCCTCTACAACAGTGCCCTGTTCTGTTCTGCTTTCCTGGGCTTTAGTCTGTGAATCTTTGCCATCTGATCTTTCAATACATGTATTTTTTTCTTGTTCCTGGTCTGAATTTCCTTCAGCTTTCTCATCCTCAATCGGTATGAAGCCATCACTTGCAACTGAAATATCATCTGACTGCAACTCTTGATAAGGCGACTCTTCATCTTCTCTACTTTCAAACTTTTCTTTCTCCTTTCTTTCATTTTCATGAGCAACTGGATCCTCAACAGGTTTCGGTGACTCTTCATTATGCTCAAGAATATGTGGATCTTCTTTTTGACCCTCTGTATTGTTATTGCTGTTATGAAGAGATGTATTTTGACTTATATTTTCTGGAAGTTCATCATCTATTTTAGTATCTGGTTTATTTGAATCTCCAGTTTTCTCAATAACATCATCGGAGCTGTCTTCTTTTGACCTTGAATCACCTTGCTCATCATTCACAGTTTCACTTCCATTCCAATTGCTTTCCTTATTGTCTTCAGCACTAATGGTAATATAATCATCTCCCATTGGTCCATCACCATCTTCAACAAATTCTATGTCTGTAACTGTCACTTGATCTTGCAATGAGGCAATGTCAGAATCTTCAGCATCTTCAAAACTACCAACTTCTCCACCTTGCATACAGGCAGATTCTGTATCAACACCTTCCTCTCCTCCAGCGTTCCCTATATCTTCTCCTTTAAGACTAGCATTTCCTTCAGTTTCAGCTTGCTCTGTGGATGCAAGTCTACCTGTGCCGTCTCCCATGTCCATAGGTTCAAAACTCTCTGCTTGATTTAGACCATCGGCTCCTGCACTTGCTTCAGCAGCTTCTCGGGTCATCCGTTTGCGCCAACGCTTCAGTAGTTTCTTCCTCCTATGTTTGGACATGACTGGCTTTTCAGGAGTATTAGGCTGTCTCTTTGGAACATACTTTGGACCTCCATGGACAAGTTCAATGTGCTTGGCCACATTGTCCTTCCGTGATGCTTTCAAACCACATGCTCCACACGAGTATGGCTTGACATGTATTTTGATATGTTCCAGGAGACAATGTGTTGAGTTAAAGTTCTTTGGACAGAGATTACACTTATATGGGCGCAACGTACCAGCTTCACATCTGCCGTACCTTCCAACAAGATCAGTAGTCGTGGCCTTGGGGTCTTTGTAAATGATGAAGGTGGGTACTTCATCACTACTCCTTCGTCTTGGTCTGCCTGGACCCCTTCTCGCATTCACGTTGATGTACTCGATTTTAATACGGCCACCACACTCACTTTTCACTTTGTTTGCCTGCTCCCCTGCCTTCCTGCTGCCATATTCTGCCCTTATCTTCAAGGACATTCTTCTTCCTTGTCCTCTTCCTCTTCCTCTACCCCTGCCAAATGATGAAGAATGTATAATCTCGGTGTTTGAATTCATCCCATTACTAATAGTTATTGGCGATGATGAACTGTTGCTACAAGGTTCTTCTACATTGCTGATATTACTGACACTAGGCGTTTCCTTACTCTCAATTGTTTCTTTGTCATTCTCCAGTTGGACATCTGTATGGCATTTGTCCATGTGAGCTGTTAACTGTCTATCATCCATAAACTTCAGATGGCACAGTTGACAACGTACCAGGAATCTACCCTTAATGGCTCTAGTTTGGTTGTGGTAGTATTCTTTGTGAGACAGAAGTGCTTCTCGATTCACAAATATCTTCTTGCACTGTGTACAGATGTACTTCATTCGCTGCTTCTTACGGTGAAATTCCTTCCATATTTCCCAATGTCCGGGAGAGGTCTGTAGATGCTTCTCATATGATTCTTCTTTTATGAATAGGCGGTTGCACAACTCACAGTGCTTCAAACTCCCACTCCCTCCTGTGCTCTGACTTGAACCCCCAGAGTTCAGAGGGACCAAATTTCCACTCCTGTCATCTTCACTGCTCTCATTTTGAACATGCTCTGCACTTTGGTTTGCTGGAAAAGTAGAATTTTCATTTTTTTTCTCAGAGGTCAATAGTTTCAATACGTTCGGCAGGTTATGTAGCTTCCCACCTTGGTTGGATTCTGATAAATATGTAGACAATTTGGTCTGCTGTGTATTTCCACTTGAGTTCGTTGGTCGAGGAGCACTAGGAATTGTTGCTTGTGGATCGACGCCAACTGGCGGAATGCTTACTGGAGCAACTACTCTGGTCCGTGGCTTTTCATTCTCAAGTTGGACTGGCTGCGGAACCTGGTGAAGCTGAAGCTGCTGTGGTGGAATTTGCTGAAAATGCTGATTATAGTGTGCTTGTGAGAAAGATCCCTGTTGTGTATTTGGTTGAATTTGTTTAGGGTGGCTACTGATGTGTGGTTGTATTTGATATTGTGGACGACTACCAGGTTGCTGCTGTAACTGTTGGACAAGAATAGACTTGTGCTGCACTGGTTGTTGTGATGTTTGCTGCTGCATCAAAGCCTTTTGCAAGACAGATGAGTACTGGCCCTGAGGTACATGGACAACCTGGCTAGAAGGGGGTGGTGGTACACCACTGTTAGGGACCCAATTGTTTGAAGCTATCATGCTACGTACAGTTCCACGAGGGAAAGTAGTCCTATTGTCTGAGCCCTCAGTGCTGTTTCGCCGCACCATACCTTCTGATGCCATTGAAATTTCATCAGGATTGGACATGTGCCACTGATCCTGTTGGTCTCGCACTAGTGGTGCAAGGTGTGGTGCAGGAATAAGAGGTGGGGGCTGTCCAGCTGGCTGTTCAGCTGGCCGTTGCTGCTGTGCTGGTGGTGTCAGGGGAGGCCTGGCAGGTGTATGTGGTACTACAGGTGAAGCTGGGACAGTACTTTGGCTAGCTTCCTCAGCAGCCTTGATGACAGTCTTTGACAACACAATGCCATTGATCAAACTACTGTTTACACATGCTGTCTGCTTGCCCTGGCTGTTGAAAAGGATGAGATTTCCTTGCATGTCAACCTTGAGAGTATCGCCTCCTTGGAGCATCAGCACAGTCTTCTGATTCGATGGTGTTCCTGGTGGCATGGCAACATTCTAGAATAGAGGGGGAAAAGAAAAAAAGTCTTAGAGCAAGTGTATGTATAGTTGCTTATCCACCATATTTTGACCCCATGTTATTTCATCATAAACACATACTATCAAATAGCCCATGGGGTGCCATCGAATGAGTAAACTAAATTAGTGACCCACTTTGTGACTCTGTTACATGAGGAACCAACATGTATTTGTGGCTCTGATTAAAGACTTAAATAGTGGAGTATGATTGTTAAGTGATTATAGGTATGAGGAGGCTATATAATGCTTCAAAATCACTTTACAATCTCACTCCACTATTTAAGTCTTTACTCAGAGCCTCAAAAACGTGTGGGTTCCTTATGTAACAGGGACACAAAAAATGTCACAAAGTGAGTCCCATTATTTATGGAATTACCCAGATCAGTCTATCCACCAATTAAACCAATATACCCACCAACGAGAGCAAAGGGAGCACCATGACTGTGTAACACACATACATACAGGCAAATGAATGGGGTGAGAAATGTGATTAGATTCTCACCTTTACAGTGCTACTGTCAGGGACAGGTGCTGCCACCGCACTATTTGGCTGGACTCCTGCTGGAGGGGCGATGGTTAGCTGTGGAGGATTGCCCTGGATTTGGTACACTCTGTTGACTCTGCTGTCCTGTATCATAGGAGCTGATGGTGAAGAGCTAGTAGGCACAGTAGGTATTAGTTGATTTGTTTGATGCAGGTGTTTCTCCTGCAGA
Source organism: Strongylocentrotus droebachiensis (assembly GCA_035222895.1). Classification (NCBI taxonomy): domain Eukaryota; kingdom Metazoa; phylum Echinodermata; class Echinoidea; order Camarodonta; family Strongylocentrotidae; genus Strongylocentrotus; species Strongylocentrotus droebachiensis. Next base: position 101,396 of record JAVYIG010002475.1, on the reverse strand, counting down.
TCAGGAAGTTCTGTAGGTGGTTCATGCCTGTCCTCAATGGCAGTTTGCTGGCACACTTCATTTGGCGATGACCCCGCATAAGCACTTTCCTGGTCATTCATTTCTTCCTTCCCACCATCAAAGAATTTATTTGCAATGTCACAGAAATCTGTAATGTCTGAAGCTTCATCCAACATGTTTTCAATTGCTGAAGCGATGCGGGGAGAACTGGGATTTCTGCGCCTCTGGCTACTGCTGTTGCCCAGCATACTGCTTACTGGCTTGCAAAGGACAGTTTCCGGTGCTTCAATGCCATCTTCAGAGTCCATTGCACTTGCATCTTCTGAGATATTCAGCTGGCTCATGGACAAATCGTCATCATCTGACTGTGAATCATCTATATCTGAGCTTTGAAAGGATGGTTTGGTAACAGCTGCAGGGGATTTTTGTTTGAACATTTTTCTTCTGGACTGGGACTGAGAGCTACTTGGACCCCTCTGTTCGCTCTCTTGTGGTACGGCAATTTGACTATTTGAGGAAATGCTTGAATCATTTACCCTGGCAAGCATGTTATCAAGAGAGAACTTCTTTTTTTGTGTTGTTTTGCTAACAAGGGTGGTGGGAGTGGAAGAATTTGTGTTTTTAACACTGGTTGGAGTACTACTTTCCTTTGGCCCCAAACCTGCTGTAGAATCATCTACGCTTTCATTCTCTTGATCATCATTCAATGAAGAGTCTTTGCTACTGTCTGATTTCTTCCTTGGACTTGTAGTACTTGGGTTACCCTGTGCCGTTTTCATTTCCTCCATACTCTTTCCAGTTCTTATGCTAACTAGTGGGTCTCCCTGCTCATCTAAAACTGGTCTGCTTTCTTCACAAAAGATCACATTTGGAATTGACGATTCCAAGGAATACCCAACAGATTCACCAAGAGAATTTGAATTTGGAATGGCAATAGATGAGTGACCACTTGATGGTATTTCACTGCTATGTATAAAGTTAGATGAATCACTACTGATGTGAGCAACTGGGGTCATTGTTTGCTCAACAAAGCCAATTCCTCTATTTTTGTCATTTTTCTGTTCCATGTGACTGTCAATTTCCGCTGATCGAGTTTTAGGTGGCAAATCAAATGAAACACTATTTTCAGAATCATTATTTTGCTTGTTAGATGATATAGTGCTCATCACTTCAACAGATTTAGGGATAGCATCATCTAATCTAGAGTGCTCCTCTGATTCTCCTAAAATGACCTCAGTAGAAACTTCATGCTCCTCATCTTCCATAACTGATAATTCATTTGATGAAACATTCATTCTCAGCACATACTTATTATGATAACTGCTTTCACTACCGACATTGCCTGCTTCTGCATTTGAAGATGCTGGAGCATTTGCACAGGAAGATTCCAAGGAATATTCTGAAACCATCTCAGCTTCGTTGTCAATATGACAAGGTTCAAGCTGCAGTTCCTCCTCATGTGGGTTACTAGATTCATCAACCGCGACAGGTTGCTCATACTGGGATTCACTTGTTTGGACAAAGCCTGCCTGAGGTGAACCATCACTTTCAATATCTCCAGAGTCCTCACTACTCCTCGCAATTCCTGCAGTGTCTTCACCCCTAGTGGAATCAGATTCGGAGAGGTCAGGTTCTGGTGACATGAGATTGCTGTTAGAGAGACAGCTGTGAAATGGCTCAGCAGCTATTATTGGTGAGATGAGTTCATCAGAATCAGTGTATGTCCGCTCACATCCCAGGGTTTGTTGGTCCATAGGTGGTGGAGACTCTGGGGATTCCATGATGATGGACTTGGAGGTTGGTCTACATGGGCTGGCAAGAGAATCCATTGTGGTCTTCAACTCTCCCCAACATCAGACGGCAAAGAACTGTCATATCAATGCTGTAGATTGATCTGAAAGATATAAGCAATGACATACAAAGATTAAATATTGTTAACATCTTAAAGGTCAACTGAGAGTATACTACTCAAAGAAGAGTTATACATGTAGGTGCATGAACAAGTTTGTTACGTCAATTATAGATTACATTGATGTTTTCAGAATAGATTGACCCTCCAGTACACAGCAATGAAGATGGTTATGAATTTGGATACCAGTTAATGTACTATGGTACAGGACATTTCTAGAAAAACTCCAAAAATCTTACCGACAATTTTGTGTTATATTGTTGACACAAAGTTTTGACGATCTCGTAAATAAACTTCATAACTTATTTTTCAGACAAAAACTACCGGTAGATCTAGATCTATGTTCGTGCCATCGCTAGAGCAACCTCAATCCTACTCCTAGCCCACCTACATAGCTATGGCAGAATACACGACAGTGTAACTGTGGCCGGAGAGGGCAGTATCAAGCCAGCACAGCTGAGCTAGCTAGAGCGGCCAGCAGCACAGTGCTTTGCAAGTATGTGTGTGTACCACAGCTTTTGCCGCGCTCACTAAACATACACACCAGATTTCACAAATACAATGGGGGCTTTGGAGCGGCTTTCAATAATAATTAGTCATTGTCTGGGAAGTTTGTTGATGATGATGGTGATGAAAATGTAAATATGGCTTCATTGGGTAGTGGATGATTATAAAACATGATAGTATTAAAAAAAAAAAAAATTGTATACAAAATGTCAAAATCGGGGGTGCGGCCTACAGTGTATAAGGCGCTGCGGCCTTAACGTCTTTACGCAAACACGGTACTATTTACGGCTTGGGAAAACAGTGTTTACTTTTATTCATGTGACACACTTTTAACCAATCACTGAACAAGAACATATGAATGACGTATATATGGTGACAAGAGCCAAGATGGACAGAGAGTGCAATGATTCCCCATTCGGAATGCAAGCAAATGAATAGTAAATCCTGGGTACTATTAATAACCTCATGTGCAATTATTGTCCAAAGTATGACAATTAATTATGCCTTGAGATGAGTATGTACAGTATTGAGAATATGCACTGTATTGCATTTAATTTTTTTTCCTTTAAAGAACATGCTTGAATTTACATGTAAGTCCTAAGATCTTAATTCAATAAACAAAGGCTCCTTAAGTCATACACAAACTTTCCTTTTCTATACGACAATGATTGCTAGTCATGTCATGAAGGTTTAGTGAAATGGTAAAAAAACACCTTGCACATAAAGAGAGAAGTGAGAGAAGTGTACAAGAACGTGCAGAAGTCTATAGTCCTCGTATAAATTTATACATAAATTCATCAAACCCCTGTGCTGAATTGAATTTGGAGAAGTGTGATTCAAACACTGCAGTACCGTGTACTGTATGCAGTTACTTCTATGAGCGAGGGGTATTGAGCGCAGTATAACGACGTGTGCCCGGTAATTGCTCTCACTGGGAAATGACTCATGGTCAGGGGTACCAGCGCAAATTCACCATGTAGTAGACATTCCAATACGACTTCTACTGCTCCGAAATTGAGTGCGGCTAGAAAATGAACAAAAGCGTACAGTATCACATGAACTAGTCCATTGGACTTTAATATACACGTACAGTGTATTTTACCATCACGTGGATCGATGTAACATTCAGTGATATCAGCACCAAAACAAAAAACAAAAAAGTCTGAAATGTACTAACATTGTTTTGAAATTTACACCTGATTAACGTTAATCTAATCATTAATCTATTAAAGAAATTCATAAAGTGTATATATGTATACAAAGAACAACTTCCATATGATGCATCTATTTAGTGTTAAACAATATCACTAGCTGCTACCGGGCTCATACGCAATTATCAATGAATAGTTTTGTAGACTGACCTATAACATTACTAATGAAATGCATTGTATCAACCTAGATGCATGCAATGTGACATAAAACTACAACATGTACCAGTACAATATATCACAAGAATTTAATTCGTCATTCAAACAAATAAGTGGTCTGTTATTAAATCTGGTGGACGCTGATCTTGTTCAGAATTGTCACAGCTACAATATATCAAAATTTGGAAGAAAATCAATCAATATTTACAGAAATACAATAAATTTTTCAGAAATATGCTGATGTCATAATATGCAAATTCATATTTTGAGTTCCAAGGCCATTATAATTAGGAAACTAGGCATTTTATTATATCGTTTGTGATTGTAGCATGTGCGCGTTTTTTTGCGAAATGTCCAAAGTGGCCTGAAACATACTCTCATTTGATTAAAAATTATTTCGCACGTAATGCACGCGTTAATTGATCTGAAATTTGCCGGACGGATATTGACTTTAATCGTGATAAATATGAATGAGAAATGACTTTTTGATATGAAGTTATGATCATGAGTTGATTTTCAGAAAAATTCACAAAATGGCGCCTGGATGACGTCATGAGGAATTGATGACCTTGACAATATTATTGTCATGTCTCATGACAATGACCTATGACTGTGCAAAAATTGAAAGAAGTTGACTGTACCAACCTTGAGTTATGTTATATACACAAAAAAGTGGGTGCTAATAAATAAAAATAAAGAATAAAAAAAGAAAGAAAATTCTGATGAAATTAATAAGTGTTCTGTCATTGACAGACCACCTAATAAAATTCTACTTTCCCCTGAATTTTCATTATACATGTACATGTATGCATTACTTTGTTACGCTTTCTACAAAATAAGACAGTTCGCATGGTGCAAGTCAAAGAAGATGACTTTTCCATATACACTGTACATGTACAGTGTACATTTATAGGCCTGGCTACATAGTCATGCATGTATTTGCATGGTAATTTACCGGTACGTACATGTATGCATGGTAATAGATCAATGCCAAAATGCAGATTAAATAATCTTTTCTTTGTTGGGAAAAGATTATAAAAACATCGTACACTTGTTACATTAAATGAAATATAATGCGTTCACTATAGACAAATGTAAAATTAACCATCCCAAAATTCCAAAATGATTAATCTGGGTGTAATTATTCCCCCCCGGCCCCCCCCTTCAATTTGCAAGTGGAATACTCCAAGGGTGCCTGAAAATAATACACAGCAGCACATCCATCTTCAAAACACTGAATAACCTCATTCCTTCCCTCTCTCTCTCTTTCTCTCTCTCCTTGTCTGTCTCTTCATGCCCAGATAGTTAATACCACTTACTGCATTCAGAAAGAGCAAGAGAGGGGGAGTAGGGGGGGGGGGGGGGGGGGGTGGGGGGGGGGGGGGAGTAGGGGGGGGGGGGGGAGTAGGAGGGAAGAGAGGCTCCACATCAGTTAGCCAATGGCATGACAGCACAGCGTAGTAAGTGACCTTTGCTTCTTTCAGCATTCCAGACTTGAGCTGGAATTGGGTGTGCGTTCAGGGGAAATGGCGAGTCACGTGACCTACTAACTCTCTAACTCTCGCACAAACTATGCGAGGTACACAAAACTTCTGCAAAGTACTGAGTAAAGCTCATTCCAAACTGACTTTTGTCCACAAATAAGCTCAGGATATCCCAATCGTAACATTAGAGAAACTGCAAGGCAAAATAAAGACATCGTACTTAAAGATGAAGTTGAGTTCTGGTAATGCGATTGCATTGTGAAAGAAACGGTGTGGAACCGACCAGAAAAGGTTGATCATATAGCATATAAGAATTTGTGTGTATTGCAAGGTTCTGGAATCATCAAAATGATAAGAAATTTGGCCAAGTCTTGGTAAAATTACAAACACTTGCACAGAAAGATGTATATGGGACTACACGAACACGTGGCGTAAAAAGCCGGCCCCCCGATTTTTACGATGTTACATGCATATTTAGAATATGAAGGCATTTGAAGAGCCATGCTTTTCAGGGAACATGTCTTAACTGATGTTCTTCCACACTTGCATAATAAGAATGAGTAATGCTCACAAATTATTTTTCACCTCTTCCCAGAACTCAACCTTCTCTTTAAAGTAGATATTCATTGATTTTAAAAACTAACTTTATTTTCATTATTGCAAAGTTGAAACTTCGATTTGACAAGGTTATCAAAATTCAATGCTTGGAAACATTTGAAGTAACGATTATTATAAATTACAAAACGCTTAATTACAGCCCCGGCATAGCACATGATTTGCACAAGCAGACGATGTCCCATGACATCTCACACATTTTCAGTGCCTGATTTTTCATCTTCTCTTGAGTTCTTTCTCTTACTTCACTACGGTCAGGCTAAATGTATAATCTAATGCTTCACTCTAAACGCGCGCATGTTTTTATTTTGATGACAAATGCAGCGATACAAAAATAAAGGAATCTGTCGCTTGTTAACAAAATAAGACGCCATTTTATATTCAGCTGCACACACCGCGGTATGTTTGGCGTTTCAAGAGGGAACAAATGCCGTCCTTAATATCATGCCGGGGGTTTTTCAATTTGAAAGTATGGTTTCTTTGATTGTTAATTAACCTCTATCCTGTGTATTTACAAACAAAAGATTTTATTTATCAGAATCGGTTTCATATCCACTTTTGAATAGTTTGAAATGCCATCACATTATATACACTAAACTCATTTTAATTTGAGAAATAATAGCTTTGCAATTATGTTCAAAGGGATGTCGTCTGCTTGGGCAGTATTGGTCCATTATGTGACGTCATTAAAACATTGTTATTTTTCTGGGGAATCTCTCGTATATATGGAGGTGGTTGTATTTGTATTTTGATAAATCACCCGATATGTAGTAGACCTAAAACTTGTACGATGGCCATCTGTTAGCTAATACCAGTTTCTAGTGATACATTAGTTGACATATTTGTGATTTTCTTTGAATTTCCACTTTAATGACACTATGTAGCGATCATCACAAATGTATATTTGGGAAGCTTCTAGATGATATTATAGTACACATGTCAATTTGTGTTAACAGCACCCAGTGCATATATATGTACACATATGCCTACATGAACCTGGTTCGCTTATTTGTCAAATTATCTGAAATCTGCATAGATCCCAGTACACATACACGCAGATCTTTTGGATAAAATAAGGTAAAGCCTTAAATATTATATTGCATCACCAAGGTTTACCATGATTATCATGGATTAGAAAGACCTCTATCTTTTAATAATCTTTTTTTTCCTGATTCATGTATTGCAACAGAAAGAGAGCCAGCTAAATAAAAGGAACTCTTATTGCATATCAAACACAAAATTGATCATAAAACCAACATCTGGCTACCGTTATTGAAATTTGCAGAAAATTATGGCAAGCTAAACATAATTTTCAGAAATACAGAAACAGTCCAGGCAGTGGACTACATGTACATTCACGTATAAAATGATTTTTGCTCACACTGATTGTTACACAAGAGCACTTCACTGCTCTTTGTTTTAACGGACTCAGAACGCCTGGCAAGTTGTAACATTAGAATCGTGATCAGAATCTCATCAATTAGCAAGTTTTTTTGTTCAAATGAGAAAAAAAACCTTGATTATTTATCATCCAATTACAAATAAATTATTAAGTTCCATGAAGTCAATTTACAGGCCTAATAACAGGCACGGATCCAGGATTTTCCAATAGGGAGGGGCGGAAATTTGAAAATTGTGCAGACCGTTATTTCAACTCAACATCCCAATACTGACAAGGTCATATCAGAAGCACCGTATTTACCGGTGAATGACAAGAAATGATTTTCTGTTAAAAAGCAATGGTAATTCTTGATATCAAGAAATAGGAATAAATGTTAAAACAGCTTGTCATAAATACGCAGCAATACGCAAGCCAAATATGCAAAGATGTGACTGAGGCATAACTGTCTACTGTGATGAGGTCTATTAAATTTAAACAGAAATCCTGATCACACTTTATTTCACTGGTATTCAATGCAAAATTTGTAATGCATGTGTGGGAATTTCTAAGGAAATAAAACAAATGGAAAGATATTTACGGTTGAGTGAATCAGCCATCTGTGACTCATAGCATAATCTGAAAGCTTGGGTTTTGCCATTCTTTCAGCAACGCATTTTGTTGTTGTGTGAAATCATGGACCCTACTTAGGTCCATGGTGAAATTAAGCACGTGCTCCGTTTAAAATGTACTAATCACTAAAAGTAATATTCTCTGTATGCTACAGGTTCTGTGTCGTACTACATTAAAAATATTAGCTTATATAACATTACTTCTTCAAAGATATTGCCATTTTAAATACTCTCTCATTTAACAAACGACCTGTTAGAAGAATAGTGCACCTGGGTCCCGTCTTATAAAGAGTTGCGATTGATTCAAGTCAATTGCAACTTGACTTTAATTGCAACACCTATCTCTTAAAAACACAGTTGCGATTAATTTGAAGTTGTGATTAATTTGAATTAATCGCAACTCTTTACAATAAAGGGCCCTGTACGCCCTCACATAGAATATGGCCTGCATAGAAGAACCAAAGTCTGACTTGGGTTACGTGTGCAATGGGTGTTATGTTATTCTTTCATTATCGGTAGGCCACTGTGTAATTTTTTATTTTTAAAGGGTGAATGTTATAGCTTTGCAAAAATAATACTTGAACATTGGAGGTTACAATTTTCCAAGCAGAAACAACTGTACTTTGAAGCAGCCACTCAAGTTAAGTTCTTGTCAGTGAAAAAAATACACGGGGGTCAGGGCGAAATAGCCCCCGAAACCCCCAAAAGAGCCCCCGAAAATCAGAAAAGAGCCCCCACCAATTTACATAGAGTTCAATGCAAAAGAAATTTTAGCATGTTATTTTCAGGCAGGCAAGCTTGAAATGTAGCCCCCCAATTTTTTTTTTTTTTCATGCTTCTAATGCCCATGTTAGATCTATCCCAAACCTGCAGAATGACCATCTGACACGGTACACCATATCCAGGTTTGGGGATCTATTTCTGTGATGTATCCTATGGTTGTTGCACATTGGTATTAAATACCTGGTCTTTTCTGATCAGGATATTTTACCCTAATATGAAATTACAGAACATGGTCCTAAACAGGAGGATGTGAAAGCATATTCTGATATGAATCAACGCTGATTCTCGCTCATTTCTAACCCAGCCACTGCTCATCACACTGTGCAGTTTGACCCAGGAAGTATAGGACAACTTCGCCACATGCTCTCTGTCTATGTTTGCGGTCGACTATCGGTCAAACCAGAACAGGCCATGACAATGACGTCATAGAATCATGAGTAGATCTCCATTCGTTCAAGCGAATTTTAGCAACCGTGATTCTGCAGAATCACGATACAAAACGCATCTTTTACAGCGTTTCATGTTTACGTTTGTGTTTTTAAACACTTATTTTTACGACCGACAAAAAATCGCTTGAACGCAACCGTGTTTTACACTAAAGTTCTTTGAAAATGCCTAATTCTGAAGCATGAAATTTTATTGAAAGAATTAAATTAAATCACTGTTTTCAATTTTTTCCTTCCTTTTGGGTCTATCTACCTGCCCACAACAGTAATTTTCCTTCACAGCCCAATGTTAAATACATTTAATTACCGGTATACATTTGAACAGTGTCTCCTTTTTAATGACTTTCAAAACATGAAAGTGAAAACAATATGCTTGAGGCTTACTACGCATAATAGAAACCAAATCACATTGAACCATGGAATGCAGGGTTGGAAAAGAATTGAAACCCCCCTCCCCCCCCCCCCCAAAAAAAAAAGAAGATTTAAATGGCAATTTTTTGATTGAATCAATTTATTAAAAAACAATTAAATAAAAATAGATCATTCTTATATTTGGGATCAATTGGCTATCCTGCTAAGTAATGTAGTGAACCGTATTTGCCGGCGATAAGGCCGCAGTTTTTTTGGAAGAAAAAATATCAAAAAGTCGGGGTGCGGCCTTTGCACAACAACAAAATTCAGCAGTCAAAACAGCACGTCCATTTGAACATATAGGACTAGGATGACTAGACAATGGTACAGGACAATTTTAGAATAACTCCACACAACTTACTGACAATTTTGTGTTGCATTAATTGTTGACATGAACACGAAAATAAACAGCATAACTTATTTTTTTAATAAAATCTGCCGATAGATCTAGATCTAAGTCCGTACCGTAAAAGGGACAGACCGTTACTTACGAAGCTAGCTGCCGCGCAACGCAACTGCGCAGGTCAAATTCCAGATTACACCGCACATCGTGGTAGGATACCAAATCTGCGTGCGATACAGTACTAGCTTAAAAATCGATGAAGATCTGCTAAATTACGATCATTTTTAAGGTAAACTTCTTGTAAATTTATAAGAATACTGATGAATATTGATGAATTAGGTATCAGTTTGTAGAAAAAATAGTGTTCTACAAGAAAATTGCGACTAATTTGTTTTTTGTTTTTTTTTCCTCTACGAAATGTCAAAGTTGGGGGTGCGGCCTATGCGGCGCATACGGTAATTGAAAGACGTTTCTTTTAAAGGTACTATGTCCCATTTGCAGGCCAAAAAAATGAAAAAGTTAAATTCCAACTGCATTTGAAAGATAATACTAATTTAGAACTTCCCTAAAAAAGGTGGGGCTTGAAAATGTCTTCAAGTGGGAAAATAACGACTACCCGGTATTAGTTGTCAAATCGACTTTAGGGCTATAGAGCCCAAAAGTAATAGTCTTGATTTTCAGACAATTGTACCGAATGGTCATGATGGTCATACGTTTTATGCTGCGCAAAGATTCAATCAGTTTAATCTTGGCCATCACAAGAAGTGGGTTATTGATGTAGACAAATGCTCATGTACCCTTTACAACTCTTTTCATGTATGTTATTACTAAAGAAGAAAAAAAGCCAGTCAGTCACTCAATAGTGTCTAACAGTGAAGTCTAGCAAGTAAACGGGTTTCCTTGCATAATTTGAATATGAGGACACTGCTAACGTTTAAATTTCACAGATAGGACATACATGACATATTCATAATTCCTGCAAAGTTCTACAGAATTTGAGGTTGGCTGCAAAAGGGATATAGTACCTTTAAGGCATTATCAACATCAAAATATTGTTATGTGAAAGCTGAAATCCAACTTTGATAGCAACCTACTCTAGATGAAAGAAGAAAAATCAGAGTAGGTGATTTTGTACACAACAAATAGGAGGGTTATCCACACCCATGTCACAATCCACTGATAAACTGCCAATTTTAGATTTGCATAGACTTAGTGATTTCATATTTCAAACATTTATAACTTTCTTTTTATTGGTCTGATTTATTTCAAACTTCCACCATTCTGTTTATCTTATGGATTGCCCTTTAAACCACTGGTTTTCCCCTTGGGAAGGGGGGGGGGGGGCAGGGTCAGGACCCATTCTGATTGTATAAACAGTCAGATTCCTGAACGGACTCATCATGTTCAAAGTAATATTAGGTTATAAGAGGTTCATACTATTCATGCACAAAAACAAAACTTTATGATCAATTTTGGTGACACAGGAGCCTTCGAAACGCTCTGAACTACAAATGTCAAGTGATGTTTAATTTTAGAGTTTAATTGTAGTAAAGATCTATAAACAAAAAGGATTTTTAAAAAGAAACTGGGCTTTGAATGTGCTTGCATTACTGATGGTCCTAGGTTTAAGCCATGCCTAACTGACGGGCCAACAAAAAGGTCCTACATTCACAAAAAAATAAGCAATATTGTAGCACAAATTGCACAAAAGCAGGAAAAAATGATTTTCTATTTCCTACACAAACTTTCTTACACACATAAGTCTATTGACATCACTGATTTTTGCAAAAAAATCATGGTGACTTAAATCGTGCGAACCCTGATGGCATGAAACAAAAACAAACACTGCATAATTAAATAAGACCTATACATGTACATGAAATGTTAAATACATTTAATTACCGGTATACATTTGAACAGTGTCTCCTTTTTAATGACTTTCAAAACATGAAAGTGAAAACAATATGCTTGAGGCTTACTACGCATAATAGAAACCAAATCACATTGAACCATGGAATGCAGGGTTGGAAAAGAATTGAAACCCCCCTCCCCCCCCCCCCCCCCAAAAAAAAGAAGATTTAAATGGCAATTTTTTGATTGAATCAATTTATTAAAAAACAATTAAATAAAAATAGATCATTCTTATATTTGGGATCAATTGGCTATCCTGCTAAGTAATGTAGTGAACCGTATTTGCCGGCGATAAGGCCGCAGTTTTTTTGGAAGAAAAAATATCAAAAAGTCGGGGTGCGGCCTTTGCACAACAACAAAATTCAGCAGTCAAAACAGCACGTCCATTTGAACATATAGGACTAGGATGACTAGACAATGGTACAGGACAATTTTAGAATAACTCCACACAACTTACTGACAATTTTGTGTTGCATTAATTGTTGACATGAACACGAAAATAAACAGCATAACTTATTTTTTTAATAAAATCTGCCGATAGATCTAGATCTAAGTCCGTACCGTAAAAGGGACAGACCGTTACTTACGAAGCTAGCTGCCGCGCAACGCAACTGCGCAGGTCAAATTCCAGATTACACCGCACATCGTGGTAGGATACCAAATCTGCGTGCGATACAGTACTAGCTTAAAAATCGATGAAGATCTGCTAAATTACGATCATTTTTAAGGTAAACTTCTTGTAAATTTATAAGAATACTGATGAATATTGATGAATTAGGTATCAGTTTGTAGAAAAAATAGTGTTCTACAAGAAAATTGCGACTAATTTGTTTTTTGTTTTTTTTTCCTCTACGAAATGTCAAAGTTGGGGGTGCGGCCTATGCGGCGCATACGGTAATTGAAAGACGTTTCTTTTAAAGGTACTATGTCCCATTTGCAGGCCAAAAAAATGAAAAAGTTAAATTCCAACTGCATTTGAAAGATAATACTAATTTAGAACTTCCCTAAAAAAGGTGGGGCTTGAAAATGTCTTCAAGTGGGAAAATAACGACTACCCGGTATTAGTTGTCAAATCGACTTTAGGGCTATAGAGCCCAAAAGTAATAGTCTTGATTTTCAGACAATTGTACCGAATGGTCATGATGGTCATACGTTTTATGCTGCGCAAAGATTCAATCAGTTTAATCTTGGCCATCACAAGAAGTGGGTTATTGATGTAGACAAATGCTCATGTACCCTTTACAACTCTTTTCATGTATGTTATTACTAAAGAAGAAAAAAAGCCAGTCAGTCACTCAATAGTGTCTAACAGTGAAGTCTAGCAAGTAAACGGGTTTCCTTGCATAATTTGAATATGAGGACACTGCTAACGTTTAAATTTCACAGATAGGACATACATGACATATTCATAATTCCTGCAAAGTTCTACAGAATTTGAGGTTGGCTGCAAAAGGGATATAGTACCTTTAAGGCATTATCAACATCAAAATATTGTTATGTGAAAGCTGAAATCCAACTTTGATAGCAACCTACTCTAGATGAAAGAAGAAAAATCAGAGTAGGTGATTTTGTACACAACAAATAGGAGGGTTATCCACACCCATGTCACAATCCACTGATAAACTGCCAATTTTAGATTTGCATAGACTTAGTGATTTCATATTTCAAACATTTATAACTTTCTTTTTATTGGTCTGATTTATTTCAAACTTCCACCATTCTGTTTATCTTATGGATTGCCCTTTAAACCACTGGTTTTCCCCTTGGGAAGGGGGGGGGGGCAGGGTCAGGACCCATTCTGATTGTATAAACAGTCAGATTCCTGAACGGACTCATCATGTTCAAAGTAATATTAGGTTATAAGAGGTTCATACTATTCATGCACAAAAACAAAACTTTATGATCAATTTTGGTGACACAGGAGCCTTCGAAACGCTCTGAACTACAAATGTCAAGTGATGTTTAATTTTAGAGTTTAATTGTAGTAAAGATCTATAAACAAAAAGGATTTTTAAAAAGAAACTGGGCTTTGAATGTGCTTGCATTACTGATGGTCCTAGGTTTAAGCCATGCCTAACTGACGGGCCAACAAAAAGGTCCTACATTCACAAAAAAATAAGCAATATTGTAGCACAAATTGCACAAAAGCAGGAAAAAATGATTTTCTATTTCCTACACAAACTTTCTTACACACATAAGTCTATTGACATCACTGATTTTTGCAAAAAAATCATGGTGACTTAAATCGTGCGAACCCTGATGGCATGAAACAAAAACAAACACTGCATAATTAAATAAGACCTATACATGTACATGAAATGTAAATCAATACTACGTATCGCTGCACTTGATTTGTGTTAATCGTACACAGGAACACATTTTGCATGTTGTGCACGTTAGACTTAAAATGTTACACAGTAAATCTAACATATACGTACAGTGTACATACCGGCACATGATAAACCCACTTAACGTACATTGACTTACACAAAGGGCTTGGTCAATGTCACGTATGACGTGTGAAACGCATGATATCTCCAAACATTCTACGCATGTTTCACTTCAAATATGAAAGCATGATAATGAATATCAAAGTATACAAGCGAGCTATATAAAGCACAAGTTTGTGACAAAGTGCGAGTCAAATTATGATGTATTTTCTCACGCAGATGCTGCCCAACATGGATCAACGCTGTGTGCACGACACTACGAGCCAAAGCCAGGGTACTGGTTTTATCTGTGGTACGGACGTGTACATAATGAGCATGCATTCCGGCAGCGTGCCTTGCTAACTGATAGCAGCTCTAGATCAGGTTTTACACCGTAGCTGAATCAGTACGTACTGTAACAATCCCCCCTCCCTCTGTGCAATGGAAGGGTCCACTGATTATGCAGGCGGTATGGCTGACTGCATACATACAATACACACAGCAACTCCCAATACAGGAAATAGGGAGTGTGTGTATAAAGACAAGCAGTGAGCACGTGAAGTGATGAATCTTACCTAGTCTTCCTCCTGTTGTTATACTAACAATTAAAGCCTGAAAATCTGAGCTTTAGTATGTAAACTTGAAGTATGAGGCATGGTAGACAAAGAGTTAAAAAAAGTTGTTTCCTCCCATTTAAACATTTTGTTTTTATATATATTACAATTCATTCTTAGCTTTTGATAAGTTGACGTAAAACTGTCTTTGGTTTTAAAAACAGCATTGTTTACTATCATTATTATTATTAAATCGGCGCCTTCAACTGCAACTCGAGGTAAAATAGGATGAGTTTTCGGAGACGGACCTGGGATATTTCTACCATAGTACTATGGTGGTGGCAATTTTTTTATAATTTTTTTTGCCACCACCATACATACTACGGTAGAAATATCCCAGGTCCGTCTCCGAAAACTCATCCTATTTTACCTCGAGTTGCAGTTGAAGTCGCCGATTTAATAATAATAATGATAGTAAACAATGCTGTTTTTAAAACCAAAGATGACTTTACCTCCGAGTCCAAACAGAAATCCGGACATTTGGTCCCAGTTTCTGAGTGGTGAGTTGACAGTGATTGAGCTCGAAACATATTTACCAACGGTACCATGCTGGCAGTCGGCGCTCTCCCTGGCACGGGTAATTGTCGGCCTGGACAGTGCCAGGTGACCGTGATTTTTTTTTTGCCGAATATTCGAGTACGAGATATCGTACTCGAGTAGTTGTCAACAGTGCGGGTACTCGAGCATTCGACTACTCGTCGCAGCCCTACCCTACATCACAAAAAATGTTGTGCAGTGCATTGTGGGGGAGAACTGGCTCGATCGTCAACTTTTTTTAATGCTCATTAGAGGTGTTGTGGTCGAGTGGATACGTCGCCGGACTGCAGATCACAAGGTCCGCGGTTCGAGTCCCGCCGCCGCACTAATGTCCTTTGGCAAGACATTGATCTACATTTGCCACACTCCACCCAGTTGAAGTAAATGGGTACCTGGTAGGAATTTATTCCTTGAATTGCTAGAGCGCCGTATGGCAGCCGTGCTAAAGCCAGGGTAATAATCCGGAGCACCAGGAGGGTCAAATCTGACTGACATGAGCGCTATACAAGAACCCACTATTATTATTATTATTATTATTAAACAAATTATTAAAAATAAGTCGGAGCACCATTTTCCAAAACCCTAGTTATATTTGGGCTTCTCAGATTTTTTAAAGTATGTTTTAATCTGAGTTTTCTTGTGAAGTAGTGATCAACATTTTACGGCATTTGGTTGACTTGCAGTATGTGCAACAACAAAATTATTTGGAAAAAAAGAAGAAGTATCTTATGAAGAAAAAATGAACTATCGTAATTTTGAGGAAAAAACAGAATAATTCCAGGAAAAACGTAATGGTTGGCAGCTCTGATTCTGAAACACTATTGTGATGAAGTCTGCATCACATTGGCAACACAAAATCAGCCATTTTCGCAGACACCGCATGTATATGCGGTTCCGGCAGAATCAACATTGCCAACTCTAGTTTCTCTTACTTTTCTGCTTTCATAAAAATCAAATTAACATCAGGGTGGACTCCCCCTTTAAAGGTACCATGTCCCTTTTGCAGCCAACCTCAAATTCTGTAGAACTTTGCAGGAATTATGAATATGTCATGTATGTCCTATCTGTGAAATTTAAACGTTAGCAGTGTCCTCATATTCAAATTATGCAAGGAAACCCGTTTACTTGCTAGACTTCACTGTCAGACACTATTGAGTGACTGACTGGCTTTTTTTCTTCTTTGGTAATAACATACATGAAAAGAGTTGTAAAGGGTACATGAGCATTTGTCTACATCAATAAACCACTTCTTGTGATGGCCAAGATTAAACTGATTGAATCTTTGTGCAGCATAAAATGTATGACCATTTGGTACAATTGTCTGAAAATCAAGACTATTACTTTTGGGCTCTATGGCCCTAAAGTCGATTTGACAACTAATAGTCATTATTTTCCCACTTGAAGACATTTTCAAGCCCAACCTTTTTTAGGGAAGTTCTAAATTAGTAGTATCTTTCAAATGCAGTTGGAATTTAACTTTTTCATTCTTTTGGCCTGCAAATGGGACATAGTACCTTTAAGAGAGGAGAAATAAAGTCTGCAGTCCACATGTTTATCCCTCATTTTCCTAACTCATTGATCTTGCATTATGTCATTATCGTAAATTATATCCTAATTGGATATTGTATGATACCAAGGAAATAACAAAGACTTACTTGTGAGTTGAAGTGTAGCTGTTCTGGCTGAGCTATGTGTAATGTACGTTGTAGTTTGAATAGATCATTCATTGACACAAGAGTCCGGTCTAGAAGATATAACAAGTAATAAATCTGTTAAAAGGGAATTCCAGTATTAAAGATGACCGTTCACAAACACATAATAATTGGTGCATTCCAAATTTGATTCTGGCATCTCGCTTGAAACTGACCTATATTCATATGTGAACATGAAAGATCATTCATACATGATTGTGATTCAGATCACATCAAAAACATGTTTTCAAGATGAGAGACAAGTTACCGGTACTTAATGATTAGGGTCTTATACCCCTTTCAAACTGGCCTGATTTTGATCAGATGCATCCGGACGCATCCGAAGAAACGGCCACTACGATTGGTACATAGGAGAAAAAGCAGATAGAATAACTGATGAAAAGAAGAAAAACAGGCGATTCTCCTGCTCTTGAGCAGTAGATATTCTTTTTATATCAGTGTGACTCCGATGAAAGGGCCACTGTGAATGAGCTTGGGAGAAAACACTGATTAAAACACCAATGAAAATGGTCAAAGGTCTGCAGTGTACACACGCTTTTTCGGAACCAGCTGTGTTTGTTGACATTTTGTTGAACATGCTGCATGCTAGCTAGATGGTGCGCGGACTTAAATTTATTTGTTTTATTTGTATTTTGCATTTATGATAAGCTTTGTAAAAAATCCAAATTAATATAGTTATAATATATTTACCGGTATTGAAAATTATATATTTATTAGACCAAATGGTGAACAAAACAATTTATACAAATAATTACTAACAAATGTAATGAAAGTACAATGGATTTTTGTTTATCGCAGATGTTGAATTTCACCCGCAGTATGAAAAGGACAGCAGAGAAAGCGGGGGTGTCACCTTTGTTTACATAAGGAAAATTCTATCTGTATTTTCATCAGTGTGACTCCGATAGAAGCACTATGAAAGGGGTATAAAAATGAGACAAGGAAATCTACCTTATCTTGAGTGTGAACACACACAAAATATGTGAAGGCACAGATTTATGAGCATTTCAATGAAAAATCACACTATTCAGTGGATGGCCCACACAAAACCTGTATTTTAGTATTTGCAATAGCTCAGATTAGTAACATGTGTCTAGAATTCAAATACCATTGATATGTGTCATTTGCTCAATGTTTTGCTCCATATTTTTATCAGGGCATGGACATATTAAATTAGTAACAATCACACTTTTTTTAGTTTTATAATCCACCACTCCCCAACTCACAAGACACAAGTGTCCTTTTTTATAGGCATATAACCAGTTGTTTTGAAAAGACCATTTTTGTAATGTACTCAAAATCATTGCATAAGTCTTCAAATTTAACTTACCTGTAACATTACGTATAATTTTATTTAAATAGTCAGAATGCAAATTGCATGGGTTGTTGTGTAGCAACAACTTATATGCATTCTACCTGTTAAAATACAATTATTTAACACAGGTGCATGATTTCATTTGTAAAAAGAGACAACAAAAAATTGTGCACAACATTTTTTTTACATAACAAAGATGGTCTAGTATGTAAATTCCACTAGGATAATAAACACGACTTTGAGAAACAAGTTGGAATGACTCAAAATAATGTATCATGGACTCTCTCAACCATCCTTTCTTGGTAACTCCCATATCCCTTCCTATGTCAAGCTAAGTATTTGTGACTTTTTGAAATTTAATTTCACCAGGAAATATAATTATTTTCTGCAAATCATTAAATATCCACATAACTGTTGAAGGCTTTTAATAAGCTGAATGAAATCACTTCTTCCAGCAGATTTTCGGCACTTTTCAATTACTTTTTAGGAAATACTATCTTCACATGAACATAATTTTTCTTTTTTCTACTTTCAATTTTTTCAATTTTTTCAATCGATCAAGATAAATAAAATTGTATGTCTCAAACAGTTGTCATGAATGCAGCAATGCATGTATAACAGGTTCATAGGTTGTTAGTATGACCTAGGTAACAATAAACATGATTAATTTTCTACGTATTCATGTTAGTGTGACATTATATTCACGTGGAAGCCAAGATCTTTAGGAGCTTTGGCAAAATTGAACTATCTCAATTCAACCTTACCGTTCTTAAACAGAACATGAACAAAGTATTACGCACGTACAATATACAGTAAAAAATACATATTTTAACGTAAAATTTGCAAAAACACAACATATGCACATCTCACCGAAGCTAGGCAGGTTTCTAATAATATCCCTCTACCCCAAATGGAATATTCCTACGTAATTATGCAGTCGTCAACTGAAATCCCACGCTTGGTTAGCATGAGGCAGCCCCGGCTGTCTGAGTCAAAGGTTGTTTGTTTGTGGCGCAGGGCTCTTGGTTGAATGCCAAAGTTCTGCCACCAGCAAGCAGGGAAAACTACACTCTCGGGTAATATATTCAAGGCTGGCGTAAGAGGCCACAAACAGGGACTCGTATGGACAATGGTATATGGCATGTACTGTACGTACAGTGTACAGCAATGTGGAAATGCAAACATATTACAAAACTCTACACGTACAGTCTGCTGTATCAGCCCGTGTGCTAGTACTGCTACACACAACAAGACTGTACGGTATACATGGCTTGTACCATACACGTATGTGTACTGTTTGGCGTACATGCAAAACTTTCATGCAAAGAATTTAAAAACTTCACAAGTTTAATAAAAGGCAAGTTGTGTTAATTACTACATGAACAAACCCGCAAAAAATGACTGTTTACAACAAACATCAAAACACTGAATTCACTTGTGTGGATGTTTGTGTAATCCGGAAATTATAACGGATATCATGATAAATATAGAATACAGGCTGGTGATTCTAAGACGTATTTCACAGGGTAGTCTTGGATCTTTCCTGTTGCAATAGACTAGAGTGTGGAACTTTTATGAATTAATTTATATTCTTGAAATCACAGGGAAAGGAGAATACTAGGCTGCTGAACAACTCTTCCTAATCTTGAATAATCTTAAGTCAGAGTTAAGGGGCAACTAAATAATTTAAAACCACTAATAATTAACACAAGAATAACTTCAACTCAAATAGTTTGAAGTGATAGGCCTACATACTACATCATTCCTTTTCTTTTGCCAATTTTCTCACAAAGTTGCACCAGTTGAGAAGTGAGGTAGCGGCCGGTTTGAAGCCCTCTTCATCTTTCTCCCAAAAGGTCAATGACATTAAAGGTGGGGGGGGGGGGGGAGAACATAATACTTATCGGTCATATTATACTGCAACATGTTGTTAATGCTACACAGACATGCAGTGGTAAAATGCACAGAACAATTATCTGTTAGGTTATGTACAATTCTCTTTTTTCTCCAAATGCTATGCTATGCGCTTAGAAGACTTTGGTGGTAAGCGCTTTATAAGCAACTTTTTATTATTATTATCTGTATTTATTACACTTTCCTTCATGTCCTCACCAGGATTCTACAAGTACACACTTGCCCAGGAAAACCAAAATATGCCAAATGGAGTATCAAACTAATATAACTAGGCAATTTTTCAAATATAGCTTTCTAAAAATCTTGCAAATGGCAATGTTACTTCTTTCTCTTTTACTATTACGGTAGTATGATTTTTCAGTTTGGAATTTCCAGTTTTGCTTCAGTTTGTAGAAAAAATTCAGAGTTGGAATACTATACATAGTGAAGACATGAGCATGATCGGAACGATTGCAGGGCTCAATGCATTCCTGCTGTAATTTTATTTTTAATATTTATATCAACGTTTATCATTAATTTCAAATCTATAAGGATTTATGTATAGATACTCGATTCTAAATTGCTGGATTAATTGCATAGTGACTACTGATTTTGATGAAAGTTTAACTGGTTAACTAAGATGATAGAGTGCATCCAGACAGGTATTATAGTCTTGGACAGACCCACCATTTGGGGGTAGTTGCTAGAATGTCTCAGAGGCTGTTCACACCGGCAGAGATAGAGCGCGGTCTAGCGCGCGCTATCTCTGCGGTTTGGAAGGTACAACGTCGTTTCGGTCCGCCCAACAGCGAGCCACGGCGAGCCAAAACGGCGTGCAACTGGAGTACCCTCTTGGGGGTGGTCCATGAGAGATAGCGCGGTCTCATTGCGGTGTGAACAGCCTCTTATACTGTTTACACACTGGAAATATTTTGCTTAACCCCGTACTATAGGTGGGGTTAAAGGGTATCTTAGCCCCACCTATAGTCCGGGGTTAAGCTTATTCCACTTTTTTTCACACTGGCAAAATGTTGCTTAACCTCGTACTATAGGTGGGGTTAAAGGGGGGGTTTTAGTTCCACCTATAGTCCGGGGTTAAGCTTATTCCACTTTCTTTTCAGACTCGTATTTACCAAAGTGGGCTAGCCCCACCTATAGTACGGGGTTAGCTGGCCGCGTCTTATTTTTTCGTACCACGGCGAGGCCAGATTGAGCTTGCGAGGGAAACCTGCGCATGCGCACTCGCGAAGGAAACCAGCGTATGCGCACATGGAATCCGGTTGGGTGGTCAATAGGGTGATAGTTATTATACAAATCAATCCTTCATCAACTCATCGTCAGCTCAATCGGTAAGGACAGCGTGTTACTAATGGCACTTTGACGTTGACTTGAGGGTTCAAATCTCAGTTTATTTAGTTTTTTTTGCCTTTATAAATAGTGAGGCAAAGCAATAAATAATCAAAGTCTGATTGTTTGTGACCACTTTGCAAGCTTACGTAGCTTGTTATGTATGTAAATGAGTACATACTGGAATCTGGCCTCGCCGTGGTACGAAAAAATAAGACGCTAGCTGGCCCTGCAAAATAGCAGGGCTAACCCCGCAATTGTGGTGCTAACTCCTGCTAACTCCGCAATTGCGGTGCCAAGCAAATGAATGAGAACAGAAACAAAAAATAGTTCGGGACTACGCAGTGGAGCAAATTAATGAATATTCACGCTATGGCTAGTAAGGGGCTAAGGAATTGCAGTGAGAAAAGCCAAAAAAGTTAGTCCGGGGTTAAGGATAGTACGGGGCTAAGCAAAGTACGGGGTTAAGCAAAACAAGTGTGAAAAGAGTATTACTGTAAAATCCCTGATTGGCAAAAGCCCTTCCAAAGATTGTTTTTCCAACAATAGTTAGTGATAAATCAAGCCTATGATCAGATATGAATGAACCTTATTTATTTAATTTTCCTGTTATCAAATTCCAGCAAAAATGTGTCTTCAGAACTAAAGATTAATGAGCCAACAGAACATCAAGCATACAGTTATCAATTTACCAGGCAAATACATGAAATAAATAAGATGTGCATCTTCTTCACAATGAATTAGGAAATGTAAGATGTTCCTGACTGCACTATTAAAGGAACAACCAGGTTTAATTCTTTTAATAACATATTTGAATATCTCTGTTGTCTACAGGTTAGAAATGTGTAATTTGATACAATATTTCTAACTGTTCTTTTTTCATACAAAGTTTCTTGTCATTTTCCCTTCATTATTAAAATGAAAAAAATTGA
Source organism: Strongylocentrotus droebachiensis (assembly GCA_035222895.1). Lineage (NCBI taxonomy): Eukaryota > Metazoa > Echinodermata > Echinoidea > Camarodonta > Strongylocentrotidae > Strongylocentrotus > Strongylocentrotus droebachiensis. The sequence goes on along the minus strand of JAVYIG010002475.1, from coordinate 78,831 downwards.
TATATAGTTAATATTAATATTGATTATTCCTCTTTTCAAAAATGTAAAGATCATTAAGATTCATTGTCATATGCCAAAGTTATGGCAGGTTTGCTGAGACACTTTCCCATTGTTTTTTTGTAAACAAAGTGTTTATTTAACAGAAAAGCAAGGTCAAATCAAAACGAAATTGTGAGTTTATTGCACTGCTCCATATCGCCTGCATCAGGATAAAAATTGCGATGATTGTGAAACCAAACGAACCGTACTTCTGGAGTGGTCCAGTGGATCTGTCTAGCGTCCAGCAAAGTGAGTGAGAAAGAGGTCTTATGGGACACTCAATATAAAATTGGAAAGTTTGAAGAAATAAAACACATGTATATTGATTGTGAATTTTCAAAACAATACGTTGGCTATAGAGTTTGTATAGGTGGGCATGTTCTTGCTAAAAAGCTTATTTGACTTTAACAATGTTAAATCTGAGATGCATGGCCCTACGTGTTATGAGTGTCTGTGATATCGTATAATATTGAAACCCTAAACAAATTGCGCTTCAAATTGATCATGAAGTGCCTCAAAAAATTTAAAATCTTTGAGTGACCGGTTTTACCATACCCATTTTCCCAAATAGCCTGCAGTGTTATAAAAACAGTTAGGAAAACGAAAAAATGAAATTTCGATTTCCAATCATAAATTTCTTGATAATCAGACAGGCGATCGGCTTGTAAAAGTCATGGGATTCCTGACTGACCTAAAGATTTATTATTATGATTGCAGCTGGAGCTAAATCCAGGATTTTGTTTCAGAATCTGAGCCAATGTTACAGAGTCACATTACCGGTAATAAAAGTTTCATCAAAATTAAAAAAATATGTCACTTCTCTTAGCTACAACATATTCAAATTTGGTGAAGAAAAAAAATCGACCATGAATTATTAGCAGTGCTATTATCCAAATTGAATTCTGATTTTGACATATGATGACATGACATATTCTAACCTAATATGAAAAGAAATTTGGGGGTTCTTTCATGGACATGTTTAGAAGCTATAATGAATTAAACATAAGCATACTTTGGACCATTTTGTCAGATTTAATTTAACAAATATTTGCGTGCACAGATTTTTAAATATTCAATTGGCACGTATAAAGTCATTAAGTCAGAAAGGACTAAAATTTGGGAAAGTTGCTAAGGGAAGTACCAGAAATCCGATCCATGCAAAAAAAAAAGACATTTCAACATTCCGCGCAATGACGTGCACAAGCTAACTTCCGATTTCTAAAATCTTTAATTGCGCAAAATGGACTGACTGAAACGTACGCTAAATTGAATTGATCAGGAAGTAATTTTGAGCCCTTTTACATTGTGGTGAGCATGTTATGATGCACATGCAGACTGCAGACACTACACATAATTTGTAATCAGCCTTGACCTGTACGAGGACCAAATTTTTTTTTTTTTGATGGCTGGTTATGAAGATATGATTGATGTGATTTTACAAAATATATGACGTCATGGTCGAGTGATCACATTGAGAGGGAGAGGTTTTCTATTCCTGACTAAGGGGAGTTAGTGGGGGAAAATTGAATGATTTTTTTGAGAAAATCTGACCATTAAAAACGTACAACAATACCTGGTAGTAAAGAAATAAAAAATAATTAAAGATTCTGATGAAATCAAAAGGTGATCTGCAGATCTGCTGCAGATCACCTAATTATAACACCAAGAACAACAACAAAATGCAACAATCATGGCTTGACCTTCTGTCATACATGAACATCATCAAACCATAGGATTTACAAATAGGAATAGGAACAGTCTAATCAGATTTTATCAAACTCTTGTCCAGTTAGAAAATAGTACAACAACTCAACAATTAACAATACAACATGCTGATAAAGTGATAGCATACTGTACATGTATTACAAATCATAACCCAAGAATGATATTAAATAAGTGTCCAATTTCACAACAAACAGAAAAAATATCTGAAAAATGAGACAATAAATTTGAGAATACACAAAGCAACACCTTACCAGTGCAGTCAGGCATCTGCAAACAAAATGGCAGTAGATAGCAACCTGCTCTGACTGGAGCTAGCACATCCAAGTTCCCTGCTCTCTCTCAAAGTTTGGAAGTTGTACCGCATAACTTCACATGCATGCATCATCAACAGAAAGAAACCCCCAACTCCAAACCGCACACACAAGCATGCCAAGCAGTCAGTCCGCAACGCCCGCGATAATTAGGCAGAATGCCCAAATTTACACAGCACCCGGAAGTGCGATAAACCGTCGTATTTCGTGTCCCGCGATTTGCGAGATTTTGCGAGACTTTTGCACAGGTCAACAAACTTTATCACAGCTGCTATGGCTTTTACTGTGCTGCGTAGCATGTAGGGGTAAGTGTATCTCCATACTTTTCTACGTATTTTGATATGAAATTTTCCTAATTTTACCGCATCTAAGTGATTGTAAATATTCATTGAAATGTGTCCATATTTCCCTTCTTTCGTAGGAGGTATTCTGACATTACCTTGCATTTAGCGTGTTCCTGACTGGTATAAGCAATGTTTTTCCCCAATTTTTTGATTTTTCACAAGAAAAATGTTGGCAGAAGTGAAAAAGCGCAGAGTTCGATTGATGCACGATGTATTTTATTAGCTTTTATGGCCATGAAAGTTACACATTTTTCGATTTTCAACCGGAAGTTGTGTGACGGCTACGTTAAAATCACTAATTTTTGCCGATATGGCGCGAAAAGTGTACGTTTCGCCAACATGGCCGCACTTTCGTAGTCATCACCGTGACCGCGTACCGGTCCCATACATAGCCTTTTCTGTACCGATCCGGCATAAAACAAAGCCATATCTGATCTGGGGCCCTCGACTTACGTGTACTATTCCATTAAATTAGCAAGCTCTCTTGATAATATTTATGCTTAATCCATTTTATTTTTACACGAATTTAACAGTCAACTGTGAACTGTGAGAGTTAAACAGTGACTCTGGCGTCTGGTCAGACTCAGATAATTATAGAACCTAGATCTATTATTAATTTAGGGATTCTCAAACTAGTTTGGTTGTGCCTTTTATTTTGGTTCTGGTCAGTGGTCAACTCAAACTTTACAACCAGCCATAGAAATAAGCAGCATTTCCCTTGTGCGAGTTGTATTATGATTATGAACAAAGCAGAATTGAAACAAAAAGCCAAAGTTAAACACTTACATTTTACAACTTGTGCACATGTGGAAAAATGAAGGGAAAACTTCATGAATTTGACACCTGTAATTTGTTTTCATTTAAAACAATTTTTTAATGCAAGCAGGTTTTGTCTACCATAAATTGCTAGCTACTTTGATCAGATCTTTTAAAATCCCCATACCTGAACTAAGCAATTTTATATTCCTTCTTATCATTTGTCATTTGCCAGGACCGAAGAATACAAGAACAGCTTCTATCCTCGTAATGGAATCAACTACCAGCCGGCAGCCACCATCATCAAAGTCAACATCAGCCAAGTCTTTCCATACCAAAGTTTGGAGCTACATGCAGAATGACCACTCAGCGCAGCTGCACACAGGCGGGCTAGAGCGTCGATGTGGCTCTACTTCATCTAAAAATTAGATGATGTCTGCAACCCACTGTATTTTTATGAGCACCTTTTTATTTTATTTTTGAACTCTGCACCCTCAGTTGTGATGTTTGTTGACAGTTTGCGATGCCACGGAAGTCTGGACGTATATAACAATTGGTCCTGTCCAGTACCACCTTAGATGTAGATGTTGTTGTTTTTCTGACGGATGCACTCAACCATCGAACTTGCGGAACATTGACAACAAATTATCTAAGACACAGACTTCACACATCAGTCTCCATTGCATTCCTGAATCAGTGTTTGCTAGACTTCACATACATGTAGGAACAAACAATCTTGAAAGCGGAGTTTGGGAGAAGGACGAGAAGGATTTTGTTCAGCTTATTCTTTCAGTAAAAGAAAAATCCATTTCAAGTGATTACATTTTTGTATCTCTGATAGTGATACTTCGAAGGTGGGATTCCAGAGCTTTACATGAACAAAGCATTTATTATAATAAAAAACTGATTGAACTGTCACCGTTATACAATTTAAAGATGTTTTACTTGGATAATACTTTTATTCTCAGTGACACATGTTATGCAAGTAATGGTCTCAAGCAGGGTAAAAATTAGTATTTATTTTTCGGGGGCTACTTTTCAAGCTTGCCTGCGTAAAAATAACACTCTAAAATTTGTTTTGCATTGAACTCTATGCAAATTTATGGGGGCTCTTTTCTGATCTTCGGGGGCTCTTTTGGGCATTTCGGGGGCTATTTCGTCCTGAGCCCGTGTATTTTTTTCACTGGTCTCAAGTTCTCAACATACATGTCAAAGTCAGTTTATAAATAAAATATGAATATTATAAAATGGAAATATTATTCCTAGTCCAATTTCATTTATAATTATTTATCATTAGCAGTAGTCTTAAATCTCTTAATAATATATTTTGTGTTTAACCGGCTATGGTTATAATGATGACGATGGCTATGGTGATGACGGTGATTATGATGATGGTGATGGCTATGGTGATAATACTGACGGTGATTATGATGATGGCAATGGTGATGATGCTGATGGTGATTATGATGATGATGGTGATGGCTATGGTAATAATGCTGACAGTGATTAGGATGATGATTATGATGATTGTGATGGCTATGGTGATAATACTGATGGTGATGATCACGATGGCTTTGGTGATTATGATGATGGCAATGGTGATGGCAATGATCATGATGGCTATGGTGATAATGCTGACGGTGATTATGATGATGGTGATGGCAATGATCGTGATGGCTATGGTGATAATGCTGACGGTGATTATGATGATGGTGATGGGGATGATCATGATGGCTATGGTGATAATGCTGATGGTGATTATGATGATGGCAATGGTGATGGCGATGATCATGACGGTGATTATGATGGTGATGTTAATAGTTGTGATGGTGATGTTAATAGTGGTGATGATGATAATGATCATGATGGCGATGATGACTTTGAATGATTGTGATGATGTTGAAGGTGAAAATTAAAATATTATTAATTTTATTTGCGCCCTTTCAACCCACCACACATTAAAAATGTTATCCGATAGTCATTACCATACAAACAAAAACAGAAAATAAATGATCAGATATATATTTTGTGGGTCACTATAAAACAAAAACAAACAGAAAAGAGAATAATGGAAAGAATTTTGTAATTATTTTATTTCTAAAAATACACATGAACTGGAGTTACATAAATTGACAAAAGAAACATCAAATAAAATATTACTATCAAAGAATGCCTGGGGATTACCAAAATAAATTGATGTTTAAGGCTTTTCTCATTTATTAGTCCATGGTTTACAATTTAAATAAAAACACATTTCAGAACTTTTACAACCAACCGCCTGCAATACAGCCATGAAATTTAAAAGCAGGGATGGGAACAATCATATTTTCATTTTCAATGACAATACCAATGCCAATCGCTTCCCCCCCCCCCCCAAAAGTTTGTATTTTCACAAATGTACATTTGAGAAAGAAAATGTATCTTCTTTGTTAAAATGATATCAAAGCCTGGCCAAAAATGGCACATAAAGACACTTAAACCCTTCCCACTGTCCCCTATTCATTCTAGAGGTGGTATTCTATAGTGTACTTGATTGTACTTGAGTACGTATCCGCATCCAACTTGTACTCTGCAGCTCTGTAGACTTCTATTATTAAGTAGCGCATAAAAATGATACACAATAATGAGTATATGGGGCAATACAACACCTCTACGTCCGGGGGTTACGCACCAGAGTCTAATACGTGGATATCCCTAATCACCGTCTATCCTCCGTGCGTGTTCATGTACAGCGCACGGACACAGAACATCGATAATCGACGCAAAGCTAGATTTAACGTAGTATCCCCCGGTTGGCACATGACGTCATACTCTGATGACCCACGCATATCGTCTGTGTCACCGCTGTTGAATATGTTGGAATGAACATGGTGTTGTATTTACCGTGTTCCTGACTGGTATAAAGAAGTAAAATAAAGGAAACAGTGATGGTTTGAAAGTTTGTATATTTATCATCACAATGAACCAAATTACTTTTTGATGCAGTAGCGTTTTCATATATTTTTTTAATGCTGCATATCGTTAAGTTGCTATGTTTTTTAGACTGTTTTAAATGCTCTTTTTAGAGCATGTTAACGTTAAAAAAATATCTTGATGTTTTGTAAAGATGGATTATTTGGTCTATCTTCTTTATATTGGTACATAAATGAAAAAAATCCATAGAGAAACATTGATGCAATCGTAATTTTTATGTACCAATGTTTTCTGCTTAATGTCCGTTTTTACCGTACATAGCTTGCATACGACTTGTGTAAATACGAGCGAATTCGCGGACGCTGCGGACTGACTGCAAGTGGTGTATGAAAATGAGACCTCTTACTATGCATGTGGGAACACACAGCTAAGCCCAACCCCCTTTTCATATTATGTGTCAGAGGAGAGGACCTGGCATGCATGCCCCGTACCATAGCCCTGAAAAGCCTCATTATCATATGGGCAGAGAGGCATTAGCATAACACCTCACAGCTGTTCATTCACAATACATAGCTTAGCTGGAAAAATGGAGAAAGAACCCACCTAGTCCAAATATACACACACAAAAAAAAGTGTTGCATAACAACACTGCTTCACTCTGAGCCACCACCGGGCATTCCATTATCAGCTGGAGGGTGAACAAATGCGAAGGAAGAGGAATAATTTTCCATGCAGTGCCAGAAAGATTATGACAACAAATTCTTATTCTTTCTACCAAAATACATGGAGTGCCATTCGGGTAATAAAAACATGTGAGGTGTGCTTGGCTTCTTAGGCCTGAAAATTAAATAGCGGTTAATGTTAATTTTCAGAAACCAAACGCACAAAACTATATTTGACGAATTGACAATCTTACTCAATTTTAAAGGGAAATAGATAACTACTCTAAATGAAAGCAGTAAAATCAGAGAAGCAAACTGATGAAAGTTTCAATTAAATCTGACTAAATATAAGAAAGTTATGAATTCTTGAAGCTAGCTGTAATCACTATACGTAGAGTATGGGCACTTCAAATTGGCAGAAGCAGTAATATCAATGTGATGTAGTGCCGGACTACTTTCCCATCTGTTTCAACATATAAAATACCAACAAATTTAAATTTTTCAAAAGTTAATGGCCCAGGAGGGTTCTTTTTGGAGGATCTATAATAATATGCTAGCTATAGTATATATTGAGTAGTGCCCCAATTAAGAGAGAAGGAACTTACAAGAAAATCAGAAATTAGTGATATTTTTGTACACATCCTAATGTCACAATCCTCTATAAACCAAACTACCAATCTGAGATTTGCATAGACTTACAGCATGTTTCTATAAGAAACCATTATACAATTAATGGCCAATAAGGAATAAATTTTGCCTAATAGAAACTGACCTTCTCTGCTATTATCTGGATAATGGCCGTGAGAGCTGTGACGCGATCACCGGCAAATTATCCTTCTTTTAGAAGGATAATGCAGGGGAAGCTAACCGGATAATGTAAGTACAAAGTCACACTGTTCCGATTGAGTGCACATCAGGGCTCAAATTAATTTTTTGCCCACGGGGGCTCTTCCCCCCCAAAAAGAGCCCTGTGACTGGCTGTGAGCCTTCTCTCGGGGGCTCTTTTAGTACTCACGGGGGCTTTTTTTTTAATACAAATTTTCATTGAATTGGTAACCATGTTACTCCTCAGTTCTTAGCTATTTTATCATTTTCCCTCTTACAAATTTACAATTTAGGCCTACATGTACATAGCTGTTACTGACTTTCATCCTGTGATGACATTCTCTTGATTTCTTCCCGTTCTGCACATTATTCGGAGCAACCTTCACATTCTTTCTTTACTTTAAGTCTTTACCCAAGGGCGGATCAAGCTTTTTGCTAAGGGGGGATATGACCCAATGCAGAGCATCGTCCACGAGCCGCGTAATAAAGTGATGTTTTCCTGGCATCTACTTACATGCGGAGCATCGTCCACGAACCACATAGCGGCAAGGCGTTTTTTTTTTTTGGGGGGGTGCTATTTTGAACCCACGTAAGTGATGTTTTCCTGGCATCTACTAACATCTACTAATACTGTGTGGGTCTGGACACATAATGGCGTTTTTCATCACACTTTCACTTGGCAGCCAAAGAATGGGGGGGGGAGGGGTGTTAACCCCCTAACCTGGCCCTCCCCCGTAGATCCGCCCATGTTACCATATCCTTCCACAACGTCTTCCTACTATTTTCCATATTGATTTACTGGTCGAGGTTCAATTTGCTGATCTTTTGGAAGCACCAAATTTCAGAGAATTCACGTTTTTCACAACAAAAAACTTCTCCATGACCATGTTTCAGCCCATGTTTCAGCTCCAGCAGATATGGGGCGGCAGCGTGCATACGTTACTAACCGGTACTAACTGCGCAGTAAAGCCAGTGCTGACAGCAGCACTGCACTGCAAGCTTCCGTTGATTGTATCGTTAATACTCATAGAGATGGGAGATATAGCGCCAACCACCGGCAAATAAGCGTACATTTCTTTACAATAATGGCGGCCTTTACTCTCTAGACACCGACAAATTCGAGCAAGAAATCTTGCACGCTAATCTAAGTTCCATTTCATTGGGTTTAAGGTTTGAAAATTGAAACTCAATATTGTGTTAATGTTATACCAGAAAAGATAATCTTTATTTTATAATTCCACGGGGGCAATTTTTAATTTTACAATCGCCACCGTGAGCAGCCTGACGGAGGCGATTATGTAGTTCACGGGGGCGAATCGCCCATCGCCCCCGTGTATTTTGAGCGCTGGTGCACATAACAGAGAGAAACCGGAAATCAGAGTGATCACGTAATCAGAATATTTTACCCTGACACTAAAATCTCAGGTTGACCTAGCAGTCCCACAATACTTTGCTGTGACCTACATGTAATAACCAAAGTTCGATACCGTAAACCTTTATTCAAGGCTTTTTAACCTGCTAAATCGGAGCAGTGTATTTATCTAGATAATACATGTAGATAGAAACTGCCCTTCTCTGGCATTATACGCTATATTCTGGATAACATATTAACCGGATAAATTCAGTATAACTAATAGAAACACACTCTATGTGATCCCATATTTCAGCCATTCATAACTTCCTTACTATTGGTCCGATTCATTTCAAACTTCTGCCATTCTGTTTCTGTTATTTTTCTGCTTTCATGCAAATCAACTTATTGCAAGGGTTGGATCGCCCTTTAAGTCTGTCAATTTGTATTCATGGGGGGGGGGGGGGGGGAGCTTGGTACAAATTGAAAGTCTTCAATTTGATGAGTATATAACTCAATTCTCTTTATGTGATTTTCATTTTTTTAAATATTTGTTTGTATATATTTAAAAATTGTTATATATTTGTTTGTCAATTTTATTTTATTGATTTTACTTGTTTTTTAAAGGGACTTGGTAATGTAGTTCATATGAAAGTAAATGGTGCTAAGGTAGTGACTTCAATGCTAGATGTACAATTAAAGATAATCTGAAAGTTTGAGTAAAAGCAGACTATTATCAATGATAAAAATTGGGAAAAACTATATCATAACAATTTAATTACATTTTAGGTGAACGTAAATCGTCACAAAGCAATGAATTGGATCTACCGGTATATACCATTCAAGACATTTACCGTAAGTGTTGAAAGATTTTTTAAAGCCTGTTATGTCTTATTTTCATGGAAAAACGGTTTGGAAAATTCAAATATGGTTGGGAGAATTTACTGTTAGAGGGTGTTGCACATATCTCTGTGGTTTGAGAATTTTTCCTGGATCTTTTGCATGTCAGAGTGTTAGTACAGTAGAAGTAACATAATAAGTAACATTTCATACAAAAATTATGCAGTTTTTTCACCAACCTTCAACAATGTTACCAAGTCACTTTAAAGGTATTACAAAGTTTTGGTAAGGGGTCATGAATTTGGTTCAAATTAACATATTGGAAGCATATGCGTTCCTACAATATTCATTGATCGTTGTCCCGGTTGAAATCGAGTCTAAAGTTATGAAATTATAAATAATAAACTCTTTATGTTGTATAGCTCCCTCTCAAGGTCAAGATATCATTTTAGCTATGAAACAATGTTTCTTGACTAAAATCGACCAATTAGCTATTCCCGTTTGGAAATTATATACCACAACTAAATATTCTGAGATTTTCATGGTCGCAGCTACCATTGTACGGCCGTAGGCGCTATTTGAAATTTATCAAAATTTACCGGGAGCACCGGTAAATTTTTATATTCAATTTTTCTCGAAAACAGAAGTGTTTTAGGGGTTAATTTTTTTAGTGCTTATAATACATCCACAGGGGCATCCAAATATATCAAAATTGTAAAGATTCACTATCCACCCAATTTTCAAAATTTCCCAAAACTTTGTATTACCTTTAACAATGCTATGCTAGCTAGATGGGGCACGAGCTTAAATTGATTTGTTTTATTTCTATTTTACATTAAAGGGACTTGGTAACATTGTTCAGATGAGAGATGGTGGTTCTAAGGTAGTGACTTTAATGCTAGATGTACAATTAAAGATAATCTGAAATTTGAGTGAAAACGGACCATTATTCATGGTACAAATTGGGAAAAACTGATCTGATGATCTGATCAATTCCTTAATTCTCCCAACTAGGTCTAGAGCTAGATCTATAGAACAATTTAGTTACATTTTAGGTGAATGGAAATCTCACAAAGCAATAAAATGGCTCTACATTCCATTCCAGACATTTAAGTGTTGACAGATTTTTTATAGCATGTTTTATGTCTTTTTTCATGGAAAAACGGTTGGGAAAATTCAAAAATGGTTGGGAGAATTTACTGTTAATCACTGTTAGAGGGTGCCTCACATCGACGCCTTCAAAGAAAACCATAGATATCTTTGTGATTTGAGAATGTTTTCAGGATTTTTTGCCTGTCAGAGGGTTAGTACAGTAGAAGGAATATAGTAAGTAACATTTTATACAAAAATTAAGCAATTGTTTTCATCAACCTTCAACAATGTTACCAAGTCACTTTAATGCTAAGTTTTGTAAAAAATCCAAATTAATATATATCGTTATGATGATATATTAATTGAAAATTATATATTTATCAGACCAAATGGTGAAAAAACAATAATTAAAATTGATTATTAACAAATTATTTACAAACACTGAAAAACGGAAATCGTTGCATGATGGGATCAGGATATTTGACTCCGTACTTTGGTCTGATGAAGACGGGCGCAAACTATCCTGCTATTTGGGAAATAGCGGGATATTTTGCAAACTAGACCGAGATTTCTTGGGATATTATCCCGACCAAATATCCTGCTAATTGCTACTTCGGACTGATGAAGACGCAAATTAGCTGGATAGTTTGCCATCGAGATAGTTCAAATAGCAGGATACTTGGCAATCTCGAACTGATGAAATGAGGCCTTCTCTCTCTACGACCTTTTTTTTATGGCTCTCTCTCTCTCTCTATGGATGTACATTATATGTCCCTCCCCCAATTTATCTCTCTCTCTCTAATCCACACTGTCTCTTTTCTAATCTCTCTCTCTCTCTCTCTCTACCACTATCTCTTTCTTTAATGAACACTTTCTTTCGTAGTGTCTGTAATGTACAGTGCTTCCCAGAAAAAAACGAAACTGAGAATTATTGATGTTTTATCATAACTTAATCACAATTATAATTAATAAATGACACATATTTGCACAGGAATAACAAATTTCCGCACAACAAAGACGAAAGATTTCACGCATGGCTGATGGTCAACGAAACAGAGTTAAGTCTTTGGTCAACTCTGTTTATTGCTATGGCAGGCAGCCAGTGAAAATAATTTTTTAAAAATAAATTATGGAAATGCAAGCATTACTTTAAACAAACGAAACTGTTTTATTCCTGGCTCATTTTTCCTGATTGAGGTGTCATATTTACGAAAGGGCAGAAAATGAACTTTCTAGAAATGTGATTTTCTCTTTGAAATTCAGATACCGTTGGCCAAATGACTTTTTGGACCTCTCTACAAATTGTTTTTAATCGCTCATGTGTAAAATATGCAAGAAATATGAATCATATGAGTGGCATCAAAAGAAGAGGATCTAAGCTGTACAAATATGTGTCATTTATTAATTATAATCGTGATTAATTTATGATGAAACATCGACAATTCTCGGCTTCTTTTTTCTGGGACACACTGTATAGTGCGGGTAAACCGTATAGGCTGATTGCTTATCTAACTCAGGACTTACAATGTACTTGTGGCGGGAATGTCATAATAAATCTGTCATTATTTGTATGTCGTTAGTGTGACTGGACAACGATAAAGAGCAATGTCATGTGGCATTAGAACATACAGACAATTTATATTGGAAATAAGAAATAAGAAATCTTCATACTTCTCATATATATATACAAAAGACAGAAATTAGAATTTCACCACCTCATCTTTCAACATTCATCATCTCTTGCATCCTCTTTCTTTCCTTGTTCTCTCCAATTCCCCTCTCACTTAGTCTTTCTCTCTCCCACTCTCTAATGATCTATGACCTTCTCCTTTTTGTTTTAGAATAAATATGCAAAACCTCCCCAATTTTAATGAAATTCTGAAAAAAATATAAAATAAAAGTCAAGTTTTATTATTTATAATAGGAAGAAGAAAAAACCTTATAAGAGATGGCATTACAAAATTATAGGGGTCACATGAAGTAGGATATGGAAAAAAAGAAAGGGGGGGGGGGGTAAGGTAGGGTAGTGAGCACTAAACAAACTCATTATATGCAACATGTAAGCACAGACCACAATAAAAATAATGTCCGTCTAGGTTTGGGAATAAGATTATTCGAAACAACATATTTCATGAGTTAACATTAAAGCATGTGCTTTCCTTTGTGCTTTCCTTCAGGCGCGGATATACATATCGCTGATGTTACCGGCTTTTATGACAAAAATTAAGCCGACGGAAAGAAAGAAATAATAATAATAATAATAATAATTGTAAATTTATAATGCGCAGTTTCTAGAAATGAATGAAGTTTCTAGAAATGAATGAAGAAATGAATTAAGAAGATTAATTCCAATATCACCGGCGCATGAGAAATAAAAATTGAGAGAGAGAGAGAGAGAGAGAGAAGCAAAAACAATTAAAAATCGTTAATGTTACCTTTTATGACAAAAAATTTAGCTGACGGAAAGAAAGAAAGAAAGAAATGAATAAAGAAAATGAATTCTAATATCACCGGAGCTTGAGAAACCAGAAATATCAGAACTGATTTCATTATTTACTATATAAATCTATGTATCTACCTATTATTAGCTAGTTTATCTAAACTACGCTACCATCGAGAACTCTTTAAAAACGTCACAATCGCGCATGCCCCACCCCATACATTGCCTTCCCAGGATTCAGGTGCGCATTGCATCGCACGCCCGCCATTCATCCTCTTTCACGAGCCTCCAAAGACAAAGCTTCGGACATGTTGCCCCACAAGGACAGGGGACGGAGGGAGGGACATAGGTAGATATATAGTAAATAATAAAATCAGTTCTGATTTTTCTGATTTACCACAATAAATCAATGTATCTACCTATTATTTGCTAGACCAGCACACAAATGGACCAGGAGGCATGTCCCGAACAAGAAGGAGATTACTGGGGAACAATGGCAACCAAAACCGCCCGCAGGGACGCAGTTGCAAACAACACCTCCCCGGAGGTGACGTCCCTGAAGATAAAAAGACGCAAGGGAATTGGGAGACCGCCAAAACACGGCCTTCACAATGTCATCCAAACCCACTCCCTGGCACAACGCCCAGGAAGTACCACTACATCTGAAATTATGGGCACTGGCTCTGCCCTGCCCTCTGCGAACAGGGCCTCAGGACCCGCCGCCTGAATAGCGTCCACTATCCATCTGGAGATGGATTCTCGAGACGCAGGAGAAAAGGGCTCCCCCGAAATGAGGAACAACTGGTCATCCTTTCGATGAACCTTAGTTCCATCTAAGAACCACTTGAGTGCCCTGATGGGGCACCAGACCTTGTCCTCCTCGACCGAGGAGAATTCCGAAAGAGGACTGAGGAAAAACCTCCACCGGTCCGGAGGATGCCGACTTATTCTTGGCAATGAAGGAAGGTCGTGGGACCAACCGAACTCCCCGCTTCTCCCACCTGATGTGGCCGGGGGAGGTAGACAGCGCATGGAGCGTACTCCTCCGCTGTCCGAAAGCTATTGCCATAAGGAAAAATGTTTTCACCGTCAAGCAAATAAGTGAGGCCTCAGACAAAGGCTCAAAAGGAGGCTTTCCAAAAACTTCGGAAGACTCCAAGCAGGAGCCAGCTTCGGGAAAGCTGGCCACTGCAGAAAAAGAACGCAGTAACTTGAACAAGAAAAGGGAGATAACCCCCGAGCCGTCCAGAAACCAGACATGAGTGGCCGTGAGGGACGAACGTTAACCACGAAAAGTGGAAAGGACTTTACCCTTGTCAAACAAGTAAATCAAAAAACCAGCTATGACACCTATCAAAGTCTACAGGTGAGACCTCGAGGTCTACACACCAAATGGAGCAGGGCTCCAAACGAGAGTTGTAAAGGGTCTTCGTGGGATCCCTACGACTCCAGACTATAAACTGCGAGGCTCTCTCAGAGAGTCCACAAGTCATAGCGTGCTCCCCGACACCGGCTGAGCGGCCAGAGAGAGTAAGCACCGCGGGACGGTGACGGAAAATCCCCAACAGAGACTGGGACAACAGGTCCGGTCTCAGCGGGAGAGGGAACAGATGTCCGCAGCCAAAAGGGACAGAAACCAGAAACACTGAACTGAAACCAGCCGGAAACATAAAACCAGCCGGAAACAGGAAACCCGCCGGGGAGCCCGTTGCCCCAAACATCAGCGACGGACACTGATGACCCTCCAAGGCGGCGCAACAGCCCTCAAGGGCTGGTCAGCCGCATGACTAGGCTTCACTGAGACCTAACACAGATGGCGAAGCCATCTGCGAGAAGAGTCACAGACATAGCCGTCATTTGGGAAAACCCCAAACCCCAGAGGGGTGAGGGGTTGAAGGGTGAGTCCCGATCCAGCTACCCACTCCTCTCTTGGTGGGGTAGCAAAAGGAGCTGGAGAAGAGAGCTAAGCCATCACCAACGGGCAAAAAGCCTGAGGAGAAATGCCAACCACCGAACAGAGCCCCTCCGAGGCTGAACTCGGTAAGACGGTCCCCAATCCAAAACGGGTACCGGCTTACACCAGACAAGCGTAACTAGGCTTCAGACCAGACAGATGGGACCAGGGTAAACCCTGTCGCCCACCAAGATAATCGACACCGCGCGAAGCCCAGTCTGAACGGTTGGGGATCAGGCAGGCTGAGGTCTAAAAACACCACAGCTCTCTCCGTCTAAGTCACAGTCGAAGACTTGACATTAGAAGGCTACAATAACAAAACCAACTACAAACTTCTTATCCCTCGCCAAAGCGTCGGGTGACGAAGCTCGCTCTTGGGCCTTGCGAAAGCTGGAAGGTTTAGCTAAATAGGCTCAGCATGGTCACCACTAGACCACGCATCACCGCATCAGAGGCTGCAAGAGCTTGGTGCGAAAGGCTTACGTGTGGTCGACAACCTTCTGTCGAGTGGCGAACTCAACTGAAACCCTGTTGCAGATGCCGAAGATAACCGCGAGAAAAAGCCCTCGTCACCCCGAAGGGGCTAGGGGCACCCATCCCCACGGGTGAGGGAAGGTCCCCAAAGCTGCTGCCGACTCCCTACCTGGAGGATCGTCCAGGGCAGGAGCTACAGGCCCAACTCCCACCAACCGGCCCACGGCCCATGGTGGAAGGCCCACAGCACCAGGCAACCCAGACCTAAAAGTGTCTTGGATGCCGGAGCAGCAACACCCGCGAAACCTGAACGAACTCAAAGCCAGGTGTGACCAGGGCTGGCTAATTACTAGCCGAGGCACGGGAAGGGGCAGAAGCTGAGCCTCCGCCCGAACCCAAAATGCTTTTCGGGTCTTTTAGTGTCTGGTAACCCCAGTCAATCAATCAAGACACGGGAGCCTATGTGAGACCAGGATCTTTGCGTTTCACGAATGTGGATTAAACCACGTTGTGGGTGAAACCGGGGCCATTCCCAACAAGAAATTGGCGAAAAAGCCCTAAGACACAGAGCATGACCCAAAGGTGGAGCTAAGTGTGATGACTTCTACATGACCGGCGCCCGTTAAAACTAGAACGGGAGGACATCAGCGGAGAAGTGAAAAATCTCCTTACACACAAGATACCCATCTGAACGTCGGCTGCCAAACCACGAGGGACTTGGGAGCCGCGCTGACTGCGCATTATAGTGTACGGTCAAGGACATGGATCACGTGAAAATATCAATTTGTTTTCTGATATTCCTGAAAATTACAGGTGGATTAAAGCAGCAATACCGGTACATGTATCTTTGGGAATTACTCAAGAATTACGGAGTTATTTGTTCTTTTGCAGTTTTTTCAATGTTTTTTAATACTTCAGAAACAATTCAATTTGTTAGATATTCATTAATAAGCACACTAGGGAAAAAGCAAATCAGATAATTAAATACTTGAAAATGTCAAAAAAAATAATAATAATAGTTCGTCCTTATATAGCGCATTTCAGGACCGCAGGCCCTCTCAATGCGCTTTACAGATATATATTATTACCCCAGTCATCGGATTCATGCTTACCCGCACACAAGGTATGCAAATTAAATGTTTACTCCATACCGGTAAGTGTGTTAGATGAATAATACATATCTGTTCTTTCTTTTAGTAACCTTTCTGACCTGCTAACACTGCACATTGCATTTAAATATTTACCTTTATAACTTTTATATAGAAATTAAAGTGTCATCAATTTTGTTACAAAATATATTAAAAAAATAAAATAACTGATTCATGGAGCTTTAATTAAAAAGTCAAGAAATATGCACGCAAACAGTTGCACAATCACGTTCAGTATGTACTCGCGTCAATAGGAGAACATTCATTCCTTTTAAACGTAAAAACTCTTCGACTCTATACACGCAGCTCCCCTTACCCCAAGTGGTATTGGCCCGTGGTGCAACACCACTCCAGACTTGTCATGTGGGAGACGCATGCTCTTACTCAGACAGGCAAGAAGTAGCCAGCCAATGAGGCAAAGCCTAAGCGTGCCGTGGTCGACCTCCACCAAGTACACAATTTCCCCATACATTACTGCATATTGTATGTATAGCTTCCCGGCTACGTTTCTAGTATAGTGTGTATGTACTGTGCTCTGGCTACAGCCTGGCTGCTATGCATTCAACTGATCAAGCCATGCAAACAGGAAGAGAGTGCCATATGAGGCCAACTGGAAATATTTGCTGACAGTTATCAAAGGGGCAAAAAAGTCATACAAGTTTATCTGGGTGTCAGATAATAATATTCACGTACACATTCGCAAACATATACACTGAGAATAATATATGTTCTAACTTCAATGCAATTACACCTCCCATGCATTTTATACCTTTAAAACATGAGAAAGAAACTTATTACTCCACAACCAAGATTTGACTTTAATGAATATGAAGAAAAAACTAGACATATAATACTTGTTTGGAACAAGCTGTATAGGTGGGCTGGTCAACTAAAATTTGACACAAAATAGAGCAAAAATAAGCGAGATACTGCTAAAAAACAATGTCATATAGATTAATGATGTGAAAGAAATTCACCTTCCTTAGGCATAACACGCAACTTAAGAAATTTCTGATATGTGCCCTTTAATCCTAATTTTCACTATGATGACGTGATCAAAATGAAAAATAGTGAAAACTGAGCTTGTAGAAAATTGTCTTAGCTACATCATATCGAAATTTGGAAGAAAATCAATCAATATTTACAGATATACAATCAATTTTACATAAATATGCTGACTTCATAATATGCAAATTCGTATTTTGAGTTCCAAGGCCATTATGATGATGTCACGATACACTTAATGGCCAAATGAGACATGGAATCATATCTTCGACTCATACTCTATCCGAATATGAAAAAACATTGAGGGTTCCCGTGCATTCCAAAGAGCCATAAGGGTTTTATATAGGCATGTTGTTGCCCAAATATGCTATGTATTACAAGAGTTCGCGCACACGGACATTTATCTTGAACGGACGCTCATTCCCTTAATAATGGTCGTAAGGAGATAAACATGGTATCAAATTGTTCGGAAAAATATGAGGAATACTGTGTCAAAAAATACCCGGGAGGAATTATTTTGCGTTCGGCCGTGACAAACGAAAACGCGCCCGCATGCGCGTGCGCGCAAACTCTTTATAAAATGCCATTGCTAATAATGGCGTACGCGCGCGTTTTTGGACCTGAAATTGACCGGACTGATATTGACCTTGATCATGATAAATATGAATGAGAAAAAACTTTCCGTTATGAAGATATGATCATATGTTGATTTTCACAAAATGGCGCCTAGATAGCGTTATCAGTCAAGGTCAAGGTTGAAAACCTTACTGTGCTCTTTCCTCATGCCAATAAATATGTGTGCCAAATTTCAAGGCAATCGATTGAGCCATTTTCAAGTTATCCTGCTAACAAAAAAGTGGGTCAAAATAAGAAAAATTTTCTAACGAAAACATAAGGTGTTCTGTATTATATACAGCCCACCTGATAATAAACTAGACATATAATACTTGTTTGGAACAAGTATAGGTGGGCTGGTCAACTCAAATTTGAGACAAAATAGAGCAAAAATAAGCGACATACTGCTTACAAATTCTTAAAAAACAATTTCATGTAGATTCATAACGTGAACTAAGTTCACCTTCTATAGGCATAACACGCAAATTATGAAGTTTTTGACATGAGGCCTTTAATCAAAATTTTAACTATGATGACGTCATCAAAATGAAAAATGATTATTACTGCGCTTGTAGAGAATTGTCTTAGCTACAACATATCGAAATTTTGAAGAAAATTGATCAATATTTACAGAGATACAATCAATTTTACATAAATATGCTGACGTCATAATATGCAAATTCGTATTTTGAGTTCCAAGGCCATTGTGATGATGTCACGATACACTTAATGGCCAAATGAGACATGGAATCATATTTCCGACTCATACTCTATCTAAATATGAAAAAAAATTGAGGATCCCGGTGCATTCCAAAGAGCTATAACGGATTTTGTATAGGCATGTTTTTGCCCATATATGCTATGTATTAAAAGAGCTCGCGCGCACTGACATTTATCTTGAATTTACGCTCATCTTGTTAATAATGATCATAAAGAGATAAACATGGTATCAAATTCCTTGAAAAAATATGAGAAATATCATGAAAGAAAAAAAAATGGCGATTCTATGTTTTGTAATGGTGTTACGCGCGAAAACGCACGCGCATGCTCGTACGCGCGATTTTTTATAAAATGCTTAAAATGACCTGAAACGTATGCAAAATAAATTTGAGACGATTTTGAGCATTTAAAAATTTTGCGCACGCATTGACGCGCGGACGTACGCGCACGCGCGCGTTTTTTGACCTGTGATTGACTGGACTGATATTGACCTTGATCATAATAAATATGAATGAGAAATACCTTTTGGTTATGAAGATATGATCATGAGTTTATTTTCAGAAAATTTCACAAAATGGCGCCTAGATGACGTCATCAGTCAAGGTCAAGGTTGAAAACCTTACTGTGTTTTCTCCATATGCCTATACATATGTGTGCCAAATTTCAAGTTATTTGATTTAGCTTTTTCCAAGTTATCTTGCTAACAAAAAGTGGGTCGAAATAAGAAAAATAAACTAGACATATAATACTTGTTTGGAACAAGTATAGGTGGGCTGGTCAACTAACATTTGAGACAAAATAGAGCAAAAATAAGCGACATACTGCTTACAAATTCTTAAAAGACAATATCATGTAGATTCATAACGTGAACTAAATTCACCTTCTATAGGCATAACACGCAAATTATGAAGTTTTTGACATGAGGCCTTTAACCAAAATTTTCACTATGATGACGTCATCAAAATAAAAAATGGTTATTACTGCGCTTGTAGAGAATTGTCTTAGCTACAACATATCGAAATTTTGAAGAAAATTGATCAATATTTACAGAGATACAATCAATTTTACATAAATATGCTGACGTCATAATATGCAAATTCGTATTTTGAGTTCCAAGGCCATTGTGATGATGTCACGATACACTTAATGGCCGAATGAGACATGGAATCATATTTCCGACTCATACTCTATCTTAATATGAAAACAAATTGAGGATCCCGGTGCATGCCAAAGAGCTATAACGGATTTTGTATAAGCATGTTTTTGCCCATATATGCTATGTATTAAAAGAGCTCGCGCGCACTGACATTTATCTTGAATTTACGCTCATCTTGTTAATAATGGTCATAAAGAGATAAACATGGAATGAAATTCCTTGAAAAAATATGAGAAATATCATGAAAGAAAAAAAAATGGCGATTCTATGTTTTTTAATGGTGTTACGCGCGAAAACGCGCGCGCATGCTCGTACGCGCGATTTTTTATAAAATGCTTAAAATGACCTGAAACGTATGCAAAATAAATTTGAGACGATTTTGAGCATTTAAAAATTTTGCGCGCGCATTGACGCGCGGACGTACGCGCACGCGCGCGTTTTTTGACCTGAAATTGACTGGACTGATATTGACCTTGATCATAATAAATATGAATGAGAAATACCTTTTGGTTATGAAGATATGATCATAAGTTTATTTTCAGAAAATTTCACAAAATGGCGCCTAGATGACGTCATCAGTCAAGGTCAAAATTGAAAACCTTACTGTGTTTTGTCCATATGCCTTTTCATATGTGTGCCAAATATCAAAGCATTTGATTGAACCATTTCAAAGTTATCTTGCTAACAAAAAAGTGGGTCGAAATAAGAAAAATAAACTAGACATATAATACTTGTTTGGAACAAGTATAGGTGGGCTGGTCAACTAACATTTGAGACAAAATAGAGCAAAAATAAGCGACATACTGCTTACAAATTCTTAAAAGACAATATCATGTAGATTCATAACGTGAACTAAATTCACCTTCTATAGGCATAACACGCAAATTATGAAGTTTTTGACATGAGGCCTTTAATCAAAATTTTCACTATGATGACGTCATCAAAATGAAAAATGGTTATTACTGCGCTTGTAGAGAATTGTCTTAGCTACAACATATCGACATTTTGAAGAAAATTGATCAATATTTACAGAGATAAAATCAATTTTACATAAATATGCTGACGTCATAATATGCAAATTCGTATTTTGAGTTCCAAGGCCATTGTGATGATGTCACGATACACTTAATGGCCAAATGAGACATGGAATCATATTTCCGACTCATACTCTATCTTAATATGAAAAAAAATTGAGGATCCCGGTGCATTCCAAAGAGCTATAACGGATTTTGTATAGGCATGTTTTTGCCCATATATGCTATGTATTAAAAGACCTCGCGCGCACTGACATTTATTTTGAATTTACGCTCATCTTGTTAATAATGGTCATAAAGAGATAAACATGGAATCAAATTCCTTGAAAAAATATGAGAAATATCATGAAAGAAAAAAAAATGGCGATTCTATGTTTTTTAATGGTGTTACGCGCGAAAACGCGCGCGCATGCTCGTACGCGCGATTTTTTATAAAATGCTTAAAATGACCTAAAACGTATGCAAAAAAAATTTGAGACGATTTTGAGCATTATAAAATTTTGTGCGCGCACTGACGCGCGGACGTACGCGCACGCGCGGATTTTTTGACCGAAAATTGACCGGACGGATATTGACCTTGATCATGATAAATATGAATGAGAAATGAATTTTGGTTATGAAGATATGATCATGAGTTATTTTTCACAAAATGGCGCCTAGATGACGTCATCAGTCAAGGTCAAGGTTGAAAACCTTATTTTGATTTTTCTATATGCCTATACATATGTATGCCAAATTTCAAAGCATTTGATTGAACCATTTCAAAGTTATCGTGCTAACAAAAAAGTGGGTCGAAATAAGAAAAATAAATAAATAATAAATAAATAATAATAATAAAGGCAATTTTAACAAAATTATAAGGTGGTCTGTATTAGATACAGCCCACCTGATAATAAAGAATAAATAATAAAGGCGATTTTAACAAAAATATAAGGTGGTCTGTATTAGATACAGCCCACCTGACTAGACATATAATACTTGTTTGGAACAAGTATAGGTGGGCTGGTCAACTAAAATTTGAGACAAAATAGAGCAAAAATAAGCGACATACTGCTTACAAATTCTTAAAAAACAATATCATGTAGATTCATAACGTGAACTAAATTCACCTTCTATAGGCATAACACGCAAATTATGAAGTTTTTGACATGAGGCCTTTAATCAAAATTTTCACTATGATGACGTCATCAAAATGAAAAATGGTTATTACTGCGCTTGTAGAGAATTGTCTTAGCTACAACATATCGAAATTTTAAAGAAAATTGATCAATATTTACAGAGATACAATCAATTTTACATAAATATGCTGACGTCATAATATGCAAATTCGTATTTTGAGTTCCAAGGCCATTGTGATGATGTCACGATACACTTAATGGCCAAATGAGACATGGAATCATATTTCCGACTCATACTCTATCTTAATATGAAAAAAAATTGAGGATCCCGGTGCATTCCAAAGAGCTATAACGGATTTTGTATAGGCATGTTTTTGCCCATATATGCTATGTATTAAAAGAGCTCGCGCGCACTGACATTTATCTTGAATTTACGCTCATCTTGTTAATAATGGTCATAAAGAGATAAACATGGAATCAAATTCCTTGAAAAAATATGAGAAATATCATGAAAGAAAAAAAAATGGCGATTCTATGTTTTTTAATGGTGTTACGCGCGAAAACGCGCGCGCATGCTCTTACGCGCGATTTTTTATAAAATGCTTAAAATGACCTGAAACGTATGCAAAATAAATTTGAGACGATTTTGAGCATTTAAAAATTTTGCGCGCGCACTGACGCGCGGACGTACGCGCACAGCGCGCGTTTTAGGACATGAAATTATCCGGACCGATATTGACCTTGATCATGATAAATATGAATGAGAAATGAATTTTGGTTATGAAGATATGATCATGAGTTAATTTTCACAAAATGGCGCCTAGATGACGTCATCAGTCAAGGTCAAGATTGAAAAGGTTATTTTGATTTTTCTATATGCCTATACATATGTGTGTCAAATTTCAAAGCATTTGATTGAACCATTTCAAAGTTATCTTGCTAACAAAAAAGTGGGTCGAAATAAGAAAAATAAACTAGACATAATACTTGTTTGGAACAAGTATAGGTGGGCTGGTCAACTAAAATTTGAGACAAAATAGAGCAAAACTAAGCGACATACTGCTTACAAATTCTTAAAAAACAATATCATGTAGATTCATAACGTGAACTAAATTCACCTTCTATAGGCATAACACGCAAATTATGAAGTTTTTGACATGAGGCCTTTAATCAAAATTTTCACTATGATGACGTCATCAAAATGAAAAATGGTTATTACTGCGCTTGTAGAAAATTGTCTTAGCTACAACATATCGACATTTTGAAGAAAATTGATCAATATTTACAGAGATACAATCAATTTTACATAAATATGCTGACGTCATAATATGCAAATTCGTATTTTGAGTTCTAAGGCCATTGTGATGATGTCACGATACACTTAATGGCCAAATGAGACATGGAATCATATTTTCGACTCATACTCTATCTAAATATGAAAAAAAATTGAGGATCCCGGTGCATTCCAAAGAGCTATAACGGATTTTGTATAGGCATGTTTTTGCCCATATATGCTATGTATTAAAAGACCTCGCGCGCACTGACATTTATCTTGAATTTACGCTCATCTTGTTAATAATGGTCATAAAGAGATAAACATGGAATCAAATTCCTTGAAAAAATATGAGAAATATCATGAAAGAAAAAAAAATGGCGATTCTATGTTTTTTAATGGTGTTACGCGCGAAAACGCGCGCGCATGCTCGTACGCGCGATTTTTAAAAAAATGCTTAAAATGACCTGATACGTATGCAAAATAAATTTGAGACGATTTTGAGCATTTAAAAAATTTGCGCGCGCATTGACGCGCGGACGTACGCGCACGCGCGCGTTTTTTGACCCGAAATTGACCGGACGGATATTGACCTTGATCATGATAAATATGAATGAGAACTGAGTTTTGGTTATGAAGATATGATCATAAGTTTATTTTCACAAAATGGCGCCTAGACGACGTCATCAGTCAAGGTCAAGGTTGAAAAGGTTATTTTAAATTTTCTATATGCCTATACATATGTGTGCCAAATTTCAAAGCATTTGATTGAACCATTTCAAAGTTATCTTGCTAACAAAAAAGTGGGTCGAAATAAGAAAAATAAATAAATAACTAGACATAATACTTGTTTGGAACAAGTATAGGTGGGCTGGTCAACTAAAATTTGAGACAAAATAGAGCAAAACTAAGCGACATACTGCTTACAAATTCTTAAAAAACAATATCATGTAGATTCATAACGTGAACTAAATTCACCTTCTATAGGCATAACACGCAAATTATGAAGTTTTTGACATGAGGCCTTTAATCAAAATTTTCACTATGATGACGTCATCAAAATGAAAAATGGTTATTACTGCGCTTGTAGAGAATTGTCTTAGCTACAACATATCGAAATTTTGAAGAAAATTGATCAATATTTACAGAGATACAATCAATTTTACATAAATATGCTGACGTCATAATATGCAAATTCGTATTTTGAGTTCCAAGGCCATTGTGATGATGTCACGATACACTTAATGGCCAAATGAGACATGGAATCATATTTCCGACTCATACTCTATCTTAATATGAAAAAAAATTGAGGATCCCGGTGCATTCCAAAGAGCTATAACGGATTTTGTATAGGCATGTTTTTGCCCATATATGCTATGTATTAAAAGACCTCGCGCGCACTGACATTTATCTTGAATTTACGCTCATCTTGTTAATAATGGTCATAAAGAGATAAACATGGAATCAAATTCCTTGAAAAAATATGAGAAATATCATGAAAGAAAAAAAAAAGGCGATTCTATGTTTTTTAATGGTGTTACGCGCGAAAACGCGCGCGCATGCTCTTACGCGCGATTTTTTATAAAATGCTTAAAATGACCTGAAACGTATGCAAAATAAATTTGAGACGATTTTGAGCATTTAATTTTTTTGCGCGCGCACTGACGCGCGGACGTACGCGCACGCGCGCGTTTTTTGACCTGAAATTGACCGGACGGATATTGACCTTGATCATGATAAATATGAATGAGAAATTACTTTTGGTTATGAAGATATGAACAAGAGTTTTTTTTCAGAAAATTTCACAAAATGGCGCCTAGATGACGTCATCAGTCAAGGTCAAGGTTAAAAACCTTACCTTGCTTTGTTCCTATGCCTATACATATGTGTGCCAAAATTTAAGTTATTTGATTGAGCCATTGTCAAGTTATCTTGCTAACAAAAAAGTGGGTCGAAATAAGAAAAATAAATAAATAATAAATAAATAATAAATAAAGGCGATTTTAACAAAAATATAAGGTGGTCTGTATTAGATACAGCCCACCTGAATAATAAATCAATAATAAAGGCGATTTTAACAAAAATATAAGGTGGTCTGTATTAGATACAGCCCACCTGATAAATAATAAATAAATAATAATAATAAAGGCAATTTTAACAAAATTATAAGGTGGTCTGTATTAGATACAGCCCACCTGATAAATAATAAATAAATAATAATAATAAAGGCAATTTTAACAAAATTATAAGGTGGTCTGTATTAGATACAGCCCACCTGATAAATAACTAGACATATAATACTTGTTTGGAACAAGTATAGGTGGGCTGATCAACTAACATTTGAGACAAAATAGAGCAAAAATAAGCGACATACTGCTTACAAATTCTTAAAAGACAATATCATGTAGATTCATAACGTGAACTAAATTCACCTTCTATAGGCATAACACGCAAATTATGAAGTTTTTGACATGAGGCCTTTAATCAAAATTTTCACTATGATGACGTCATCAAAATGAAAAATGGTTATTACTGCGCTTGTAGAGAATTGTCTTAGCTACAACATATCGAAATTTTGAAGAAAATTGATCAATATTTACAGAGATACAATCAATTTTACATAAATATGCTGACGTCATAATATGCAAATTCGTATTTTGAGTTCCAAGGCCATTGTGATGATGTCACGATACACTTAATGGCCAAATGAGACATGGAATCATATTTCCGACTCATACTCTATCTTAATATGAAAAAAAATTGAGGATCCCGGTGCATTCCAAAGAGCTATAACGGATTTTGTATAGGCATGTTTTTGCCCATATATGCTATGTATTAAAAGAGCTCGCGCGCACTGACATTTATCTTGAATTTACGCTCATCTTGTTAATAATGATCATAAAGAGATAAACATGGTATCAAATTCCTTGAAAAAATATGAGAAATATCATGAAAGAAAAAAAAATGGCGATTCTATGTTTTGTAATGGTGTTACGCGCGAAAACGCACGCGCATGCTCGTACGCGCGATTTTTTATAAAATGCTTAAAATGACCTGAAACGTATGCAAAATAAATTTGAGACGATTTTGAGCATTTAAAAATTTTGCGCGCGCACGCGCGCGTTTTAGGACATGAAATTATCCGGACCGATATTGACCTTGATCATGATAAATATGAATGAGAAATAAATTTTGGTTATGAAGATATGATCATGAGTTAATTTTCACAAAATGGCGCCTAGATGACGTCATCAGTCAAGGTCAAGATTGAAAAGGTTATTTTGATTTTTCTATATGCCTATACATATGTGTGTCAAATTTCAAAGCATTTGATTGAACCATTTCAAAGTTATCTTGCTAACAAAAAAGTGGGTCGAAATAAGAAAAATAAATAAATAATAAATAAATAATAATAATAAAGGCAATTTTAACAAAATTATAAGGTGGTCTGTATTAGATACAGCCCACCTGATAAATAATAAATAAATAATAATAATAAAGGCAATTTTAACAAAATTATAAGGTGGTCTGTATTAGATACAGCCCACCTGATAAATAACTAGACATATAATACTTGTTTGGAACAAGTATAGGTGGGCTGATCAACTAACATTTGAGACAAAATAGAGCAAAAATAAGCGACATACTGCTTACAAATTCTTAAAAGACAATATCATGTAGATTCATAACGTGAACTAAATTCACCTTCTATAGGCATAACACGCAAATTATGAAGTTTTTGACATGAGGCCTTTAATCAAAATTTTCACTATGATGACGTCATCAAAATGAAAAATGGTTATTACTGCGCTTGTAGAGAATTGTCTTAGCTACAACATATCGAAATTTTGAAGAAAATTGATCAATATTTACAGAGATACAATCAATTTTACATAAATATGCTGACGTCATAATATGCAAATTCGTATTTTGAGTTCCAAGGCCATTGTGATGATGTCACGATACACTTAATGGCCAAATGAGACATGGAATCATATTTCCGACTCATACTCTATCTTAATATGAAAAAAAATTGAGGATCCCGGTGCATTCCAAAGAGCTATAACGGATTTTGTGTAGGCATGTTTTTGCCCATATATGCTATGTATTAAAATACCTCGCGCGCACTGACATTTATCTTGAATTTACGCTCATCTTGTTAATAATGGTCATAAAGAGATAAACATGGAATTAAATTCCTTGAACAAATATGAGAAATATCATGAAAGAAAAAAAAATGGCGATTCTATGTTTTTTAATGGTGTTACGCGCGAAAACGTGCGCCCATGCTCGTACGCGCGATTTTTTATAAAATGCTTAAAATGACCTGAAACGTATGCAAAATAAATTTGAGACGATTTTGAGCATTTAAAAATTTTGCGCACGCATTGACGCGCGGACGTACGCGCACGCGCGCGTTTTTTGACCTGTGATTGACTGGACTGATATTGACCTTGATCATAATAAATATGAATGAGAAATACCTTTTGGTTATGAAGATATGATCATGAGTTTATTTTCAGAAAATTTCACAAAATGGCGCCTAGATGACGTCATCAGTCAAGGTCAAGGTTGAAAACCTTACTGTGTTTTCTCCATATGCCTATACATATGTGTGCCAAATTTCAAGTTATTTGATTTAGCTTTTTCCAAGTTATCTTGCTAACAAAAAGTGGGTCGAAATAAGAAAAATAAACTAGACATATAATACTTGTTTGGAACAAGTATAGGTGGGCTGGTCAACTAAAATTTGAGACAAAATAGAGCAAAAATAAGCGACATACTGCTTACATATTCTTAAAAAACAATATCATGTAGATTCATAACGTGAACTAAATCCACCTTCTATAGGCATAACACGCAAATTATGAAGTTTTTGACATGAGGCCTTTAATCAAAATTTTCACTATGATGACGTCATCAAAATGAAAAATGGTTTAACTGCGCTTGTAGAGAATTGTCTTAGCTACAACATATCGAAATTTTGAAGAAAATCGATCAATATTTACAGAGATACAATCAATTTTACATAAATATGCTGACGTCATAATATGCAAATTCGTATTTTGAGTTCCAAGGCCATTGTGATGATGTCACGATACACTTAATGGCCGAATGAGACATGGAATCATATTTCCGACTCATACTCTATCTAAATATGAAAAAAAATTGAGGATCCCGGTGCATTCCAAAGAGCTATAACGGATTTTGTATAGGCATGTTTTTGCCCATATATGCTATGTATTAAAAGAGCTCGCGCGCACTGACATTTATCTTGAATTTACGCTCATCTTGTTAATAATGGTCATAAAGAGATAAACATGGTATCAAATTCCTTGAAAAAATATGAGAAATATCATGAAAGAAAAAAAAATGGCGATTATATGTTTTGTAATGGTGTTACGCGCGAAAACGCACGCGCATGCTCGTACGCGCGATTTTTTATAAAATGCTTAAAATGACCTGAAACGTATGCAAAATAAATTTGAGACGATTTTGAGCATTTAAAAATTTTGCACGCGCACTGACGCGCGGACGTACGCGCACGCGCGCGTTTTTTGACCTGAGATTGACCGGACTGATATTGACCTTGATCATGATAAATATGAATGAGAAATACCTTTTGGTTATGAAGATATGTTCATGAGTTCATTTTCAGAAAATTTCACAAAATGGCGCCTAGATGACGTCATCAGTCAAGTTCAAGGTTGAACACCTTACTGCGTTATGTCCATATGCCTATACATATGTGTGCTAAATTTAAAAGCATTTGATTGAACCATTTCAAAGTTATCATGCTAACAAAAAAGTGGGTCAAAATAAGAAAAATAAACTAGACATGTAATACTTGTTTGGAACAAGTATAGGTGGGCTGTTCCAACTAAAATTTGAGACAAAATAGAATAAAAATAAGCGAGATACTGCTAAAAAACAATGTCATGTAGATTCATGATGTGAACGAAATTGATCTTCCATAGGCATAACACTCAAATTAAGAAATTTCTGATATGTGCCCTTTAATCAAAATTTTCACTATGATGACGTCTTCAAAATGAAAAATGGTTATGACTGAGCTTGTAGAGAATTTTCTTAGCAAACACATATCGAAATTTGGAAGACAATCGATCAATATTTACAGAGATACAATCAATTTTCCACAAATTATCTTAAACGGACGCTCATTCCGTTATGAAATATCATGAAAGAACACAAATAGCGTTTCTATGTTGTGTAATGGCGTTATACGCAAAAACGCGCGTGCATAATTTTCGAAATGCTTTAAATGGCCTAGGACATATACTCTGTTTTTATTAAAAATTGATTTTGAGCATTTTAAAATTCAGATGCGCGCGGATTTTGATGAGATGTTTTTTTCGAAACTTGATCTGAAGTTCATGTGTTTTAAATATGGTTCAGTTTTGATGACTCGTTATAAAGATATGATTAAAAGTTGATTTCCCCAAAATAGCGCCTGGATGACGTCACGATGATCTTGAGTTACTGAAAAGTAACACAATTCTAAGTTATACTAATATCAATCATCATTGCAAGTTCCATGATAATGGCTTTATTCATTCTTGAGATATCCTGCGAAAAAATTAATGGCAGAATAATAAATGGGAATAATAATAACTTGAAAGTGTCACTTTGACGATTTAAGTCATACGTATGCTATTGTTTTGAATAATGAAGAATGCATTTTCACAATTTCATCTTCTTCCATCAAATGCTCTACCCGTCATGTTTTACCTATATTGTGCTGCGCATAGATTCAATCAGTTTGTTTTGGGCCATTACAAGAAGTGGGTTATTGATGTGGACAAATGCTCATGTACCCTTTAAGCTCATTTTATGTATTTTATTACCAGAGGAAAAAAAAGTCGGTCAGTCACTCAATAGTGTCTGACAAAAAAGTCTAGAAAGTAAAGGGGTTTCCTTGTTTAATTTGAATACTAGGAAGCTGCTAACGTTTAATTTTCACAAAAAGGTCATACGTGACATATGCATAATTCTGTTTTATAGAATTTTGCGAATTTAACATTCAATTACAAATTTCAACAAGATCCCACCATCTGATCAAAAATCTAAAAGCACAACTTTTATAGCCCATAGTCTCAGCTATAACATCCAAAAATTTAGGAGAACATAGAGCACAAATGAGCTAGATAGGGCTCAAAGATTATTGTCATGTAGATCCATGATTTGAACGAAATTGGCACCTCCCATAGGCTTAACACGCAAATTAAGAAAATCTGTCCAGTTAGCTTTAATCGCAATTTGCACTATGATGACGTCATCAAAATGAAAAATAATGTGCAGTGATCTTGTAGACAATCGCCTCAACTACAAGATATCAACATTAGGAAGAGATTCAATTGAAATTTACAGAGATACAATCAATTTTTCCATAAATATGCTGACGTCATAATATGCAAATTCGTATTTTGAGTTCCAAGGTCAATATGATGGTGACACGATATATTTAATGGCCAAATGAGACATGAAATCACATCTCCCACTCATACTCTATCCGAATATGAACAAACATTGAGGGTTCCCGTGCATTCCAAAGAGCCATAAGGGTTTTATATAGGCATGTTGTTGCCCATATATGCTATGTATTACAAGAGTTCGCGCACACGGACATTTATCTTGAACGGACGCTCATTCCCTTAATAATGGTCGTAAGGAGATAAACATGGTATCAAATTGTTCGGAAAAATATGAGGAATACTGTGTCAAAAAATACCCGGGAGGAATTATTTTGCGTTCGGCCGTGACAAACGGAAACGCGCGCGCATGCGCGTGCGCGCGACTCTTTATAAAATGCCATTGCTAATAATGGCGTACGCGCGCGTTTTTGGACCTGAAATTGACCGGACTGATATTGACCTTGATCATGATAAATATGAATGAGAAAAAACTTTCCGTTATGAAGATATGATCATATGTTGATTTTCACAAAATGGCGCCTAGATAGCGTTATCAGTCAAGGTCAAGGTTGAAAACCTTACTGTGCTCTTTCCTCATGCCAATAAATATGTGTGCCAAATTTCAAGGCAATTGATTGAGCCATTTTCAAGTTATCCTGCTAACAAAAAAGTGGGTCAAAATAAGAAAAATTTTCTAACGAAAACATAAGGTGTTCTGTATTATATACAGCCCACCTGATAAAGAGAAACCGTGACGTCATCCACGTATTACTAACTACGCAAAGTTCTACAGAAATTTGCAATTTCAACTTTCAATTGAAAATTTTGACATGATCCCACCATCTGATTAAAAAACAAAAGGCACAACTTTTATAGCCCATAGTCTCAGCTATAACATCCAAAAATTTAGGAGAACATAGAGCACAAATGAGCTAGATAGGGCTCAAAGATTAATGTCATGTAGATCCATGATTTGAACGAAATTGGCACCTCCCATAGGCTTAACACGCAAATTAAGAAAATCTGTCCAGTTAGCTTTAATCGCAATTTGCACTATGATGACGTCATCAAAATGAAAAATAATGTGCAGTGATCTTGTAGACAATCGCCTCAACTACAAGATATCAACATTAGGAAGAGATTCAATTGAAATTTACAGAGATACAATCCATTTTTCCATAAATATGCTGACGTCATAATATGCAAATTCGTATTTTGAGTTCCAAGGTCAATATGATGGTGACACGATATATTTAATGGCCAAATGAGACATGAAATCACATCTCCCACTCATACTCTATCCGAATATGAACAAACATTGAGGGTTCCCGTGCATTCCAAAGAGCCATAAGGGTTTTATATAGGCATGTTGTTGCCCATATATGCTATGTATTACAAGAGTTCGCGCACACGGACATTTATCTTGAACGGACGCTCATTCCCTTAATAATGGTCGTAAGGAG
Source organism: Strongylocentrotus droebachiensis (assembly GCA_035222895.1). NCBI lineage: Eukaryota > Metazoa > Echinodermata > Echinoidea > Camarodonta > Strongylocentrotidae > Strongylocentrotus > Strongylocentrotus droebachiensis. The sequence continues at coordinate 46,140 of JAVYIG010002475.1, read as the reverse complement.
ATAAACATGGTATCAAATTGTTCGGAAAAATATGAGGAATACTGTGTCAAAAAATACCCGGGAGGAATTATTTTGCGTTCGGCCGTGACAAACGGAAACGCGCGCGCATGCGCGCGACTCTTTATAAAATGCCATTGCTAATAATGGCGTACGCGCGCGTTTTTGGACCTGAAATTGACCGGACTGATATTGACCTTGATCATGATAAATATGAATGAGAAAAAACTTTCCGTTATGAAGATATGATCATATGTTGATTTTCACAAAATGGCGCCTAGATAGCGTTATCAGTCAAGGTCAAGGTTGAAAACCTTACTGTGCTCTTTCCTCATGCCAATAAATATGTGTGCCAAATTTCAAGGCAATTGATTGAGCCATTTTCAAGTTATCCTGCTAACAAAAAAGTGGGTCAAAATAAGAAAAATTTTCTAACGAAAACATAAGGTGTTCTGTATTATATACAGCCCACCTGACTAGACATATAATACTTGTTTGGAACAAGTATAGGTGGGCTGGTCAACTAAAATTTGAGACAAAATAGAGCAAAAATAAGCGACATACTGCTTACAAATTCTTAAAAAACAATATCATGTAGATTCATAACGTGAACTAAATTCACCTTCTATAGGCATAACACGCAAATTATGAAGTTTTTGACATGAGGCCTTTAATCAAAATTTTCACTATGATGACGTCATCAAAATGAAAAATGGTTATTACTGCGCTTGTAGAGAATTGTCTTAGCTACAACATATCGAAATTTTGAAGAAAATTGATCAATATTTACAGAGATACAATCAATTTTACATAAATATGCTGACGTCATAATATGCAAATTCGTATTTTGAGTTCCAAGGCCATTGTGATGATGTCACGATACACTTAATGGCCAAATGAGACATGGAATCATATTTCCGACTCATACTCTATCTTAATATGAAAAAAAATTGAGGATCCCGGTGCATTCCAAAGAGCTATAACGGATTTTGTGTAGGCATGTTTTTGCCCATATATGCTATGTATTAAAAGAGCTCGCGCGCACTGACATTTATCTTGAATTTACGCTCATCTTGTTAATAATGGTCATAAAGAGATAAACATGGAATCAAATTCCTTGAAAAAATATGAGAAATATCATGAAAGAAAAAAAAATGGCGATTCTATGTTTTTTAATGGTGTTACGCGCGAAAACGCGCGCGCATGCTCTTACGCGCGATTTTTTATAAAATGCTTAAAATGACCTGAAACGTATGCAAAATAAATTTGAGACGATTTTGAGCATTTAAAAATTTTGCGCGCGCACTGACGCGCGGACGTACGCGCACGCGCGCGTTTTAGGACATGAAATTATCCGGACCGATATTGACCTTGATCATGATAAATATGAATGAGAAATGAATTTTGGTTATGAAGATATGATCATGAGTTAATTTTCACAAAATGGCGCCTAGATAACGTCATCAGTCAAGGTCAAGGTTGAAAACGTTATTTTGATTTATTTATATGCATATACATATGTATGCCAAATTTCAAAGCATTTGATTGAACAATTTCAATAAAAACACAGTAAAAACAGTAAAAACAGTAAAAACAGTGGGGCCATTGAAGGAGCGTTCACGTCGCGGTCCGTCAGATGAAAATCTGTGAATCCTTCAACCACACTACTCCATACCTGCCAACCTGAGACAAGAGAAATTAGGAGTAAATTTTTCTGGATGGACTACGAGGTCGCGAACCACCGAAGGATTGGGGTAGTAGCCCGTAGATTGGGGGGGGGGGGGGGGGGGGGGGTACACAGGACTTTAGGGTCTATTTTTTTTTCTCTCCATTTTAATGGTGCAAATGGGCCTTTTCCTTCAACCTTTTCGCCCCACACATAAACAATTTTTGTATTCTTTCTTATACTTCTGATTATGAACAGCACTAGTCTTACCCATTTTGTCCTTCAAAAATGGAGAAATCAACGAAGAAGAAGAATATAGTAGTAGTAATCCAAAATAAATCCGAGGAAGTCCGGTAAATAACAAGCTTCCACGATCGCAGTCATCGCACAAGCATTGAAGAAAACACGCCAATGTATACAGTGTTTATGCACGGTGTATCAACTGCACATGTAATATAAATACACGTGGGCTATACGCATGCAGTTACTATGCAACAACGCTGCATGTAGTGTATGTATTAGTACAACGTCCGCGCACACTTTATCGATATAGCTTGCGCACGTGCTTCCATGTACTAGTACATGCAGTACATGGATAATGACTGCGGAACTAACGATCACGTTCGGGCTGCGCTGTGTATATCTTCTATGAGCGCGAGCGCGGATGTCGGCGTGATCTGGTTATCAGTGTTGTTGTTGTTGTTTTAGTTTTAAGGGCGTGTGTCATTCAATTGTGAATATTTACGCCGAATTCATTTTTTTTTTTTAATAATTTAAATGGAAACAAACAAAAAAGGAGGAAAAAAAAATCGACGCTGTTCAATTTTTCGCATTTTGCGGAGATTCCAGACAGGCTGTCAACATAAAATCTGTGTTATGCTTTAGTCTTATGCAACAATCGTTTGTTTAAAAAAAAAATTAAAAATTAAAAATTAAAAAAAAAAAAAAAAAAAAAATTAAAAAAATAAAAAAAAAATAAAAAAATCGGAGTTTTGAGGCATGCAATCGGAATTCGGAGTGGGTATGAAAAAAGCGGAGTAACTCCGCCTAAATCGGAGTGGTTGGCAGGTATGCTACTCAAGTTTCTTTTAGTAACTACCACTGGACGGGACTTGTGTAGTGACTCGATAAGAAGAAGAACAATTTCAAAGTAATCGTGCTAACAAAAAAGTGGGTCGAAATAAGAAAAATAAATAAATAAAGGCAATTTTAACAAAATTATAAGGTGGTCTGTATTAGATACAGCCCACCTGATAAATAATAAATAATAATAAAGGCGATTTTAACAAAATTATAAGGTGGTCTGTATTAGATACAGCCCACCTGATAATAAAGAAATAAAGGCGATTTTAACAAAAATATAAGGTGGTCTGTATTAGATACAGCCCACCTGATAAAGGCAATTTTAACAAAAATATAAGGTGGTCTGTATTAGATACAGCCCACCTGATAAATAATAATAATAATAAAGAAAGAAAATTTTGATGAAAACAATAGGTGATCTGTCGAAAACGACAGACCACCTAATAATAAATAATAAAGGCAATTTTAACAAAATTATAAGGTGGTCTGTATTAGATACAGCCCACCTAATAAAGGCAATTCTAACGAAATTATAAGGTGGTCTGTACGATATACAGCCCACCTGATAAATAATAAATAATAAATAATAAATAAAGGCGATTTTAACAAAAATATAAGGTGGTCTGTATTAGATACAGCCCACCTGATAATAAAGAATAATAATAAAGGCGATTTTAACAAAATTATAAGGTGGTCTGTATTAGATACAGCCCACCTAAAAAATCCAGGTTAAGGCTAACAAAAAGTTCACAACAAAACAAAAGAAAACCATGCAAATTCATTTTTTTAATAAATTCAATGATTTAGGGCACATTTGTAGTAACACAGTAGCGGATGGTTCGTCACAAGGTAACCCTGAAATGATTTTTTTTTTTTAAAGTACCTTGTTCACAAGAAAGGAAAGGAAACTTACATAATAATAGGAGTATTATTTCACTTCTCTAATAATGGCCATGGGACCTTAAAAGAAGTCTGCATACTAGGCTCTTACATCTCAAAAGCTCAAAGAAAATGTCAAATGGCATTTAGAAGTCTATAAATCAATCTGAAGTGGAAATAAATCTCAACTATATGCTGTAAAAATCATTTCTCAGCTCCTGTTTTCAAGTTTCAACCACAATCCTTGGCAGATTATGTTATCAAATTGCAGTCTTGAACAGTCAGCGTAAAATTTTGTTTGATCAACCTACAACGACCAGAGATAGAAGAGGGCATAACAGGCAATTACAACAGACCCACTCAAGAACGGACCCATTCGCGAACTCCTTCTTCATGAGAACAGTGCGTGATTAAAACCAGCTTAAACCAGAGATTAGGGACTTTTCGATTTGCACGTTCACTAGTGGACTGCGACGTATGCGGTCACTTTTGAAGCAGTGCGCATGCGCATCGACGAGCTCATCGTTCGTAGCAGAATTCTCGAACGCGTTCGCCCTTGTTTTGCCGTCGTTCGCAAACTGTGACGATACATGTTCGTAAGCAATCATTTGTAGGCACAAAACATCAAATTGAAGTCACAAAATGGACCCAATTGACCTAATTCTAGAACCGGAGAGTGGTGGAAGCGTGAATTCTCTTAAATTAACACATTTTCGTGTCTGTAATTTCTCTTAAATCAAAATTTTTGCAGAATAATTCATGAAATGAACACATTTTGTTTGTGCATCGCCAATCTGTTGCAGCATAATTTTCGAGATCAGTCCCATGCACCGAATTTGGTGTGTTGAATCTTTAGCTTTTCGATCAAATTTCGCGCTCACTAAGCAGAATAATTCATGAAATGAACACATTTTATTCATGCAACGCTAATCTGCTGCAGCATAATTTTTTAGAACAGTGCTATGCACCAAATTTGGTGTTATATCTTTAGCTATTTGATCGCGTTTCGCGCTCACTAAGCGAGCGTCTTAGTTGTGTAACATCGAAACGGTAACGAACAACAGTCAGCGTGCCTCGTCAACCCTGCTTAAAAATGACCGCATACGTCGCAGCCCACTTATGAAAGTGCAAATCGAAAAGTCCCTAATATCGCCCACACTGACCCTGTCAAATTAAAAATTGCCCTGACGTCCCCCCCCATCTACAATTTAATACACCCTACCCGCAGCTCCAGTTAAAACCCAGACAAGTATTTTGGAGGACCAACCAACCAAGAGAAGATCCTGATAGAATCTATAACGTATTACCATGTGCAAGATTTCCATTTAATGGTCCTTAAAAGGAAGAAAAATTTCTCAACACGCACACAAAATTATTAAAATAATATATTATACAATGTAAACTGTAAACATGATATACTGCTAGGCTACGTCTGTTCTAGGGTGCGTTAATAGTACCTTATTTTGCCTAGAATCAGCGTTTTCAAACGTGTTTCAGGCAAATTTTCAAGGTGATAAGAAATAGTGGCGCCATGTGCTGTGTCATGTTCATGTTGTTTTAAAAGCATGCCTGCGTACTCGTCCATTGTATTGTTCGCTGTTTACGTATTGTGCGATTACGTGCTTTAACTACTGTTTTTTTTCATCGCATGCACAAAGTGCTACGTACTTCTCCAAGAAGAAAAGGCGCGTGCCCTAGTTGACCTCCGAGCAACTCTCTGCTTCCCGGGTCAAACGGCGAAAAGCAGCTGCGCAGAGACAAGGCCTTCAATCCAAATCGTGACAAATCGATAAACGCAACATCCCCAGATTAAAGTTCTTATAGTGGGGTTTGATATGTACGTATAGATTAACCCTGTAACTGATCATTGGATCGGGAGCCGATCTTGAGCTGATCAGGTGAAATCGGATAATAAATTTGGATCGCCGATCAATAAAAATTATCATTTTTTTTTTTAAATGCTGAAAATGTTCAAGTTTGGGGCTAACAAATTCTAAAAAAACATGCATAGCTGGGATTATTTTGTCATTTAGAGTTGTTGTAGACCATATTTGTTGATATTAAGTGCCTTTTCATGACTTTGAAATAAGTAATATTGGTCTAAAAGAAGAGGCAAAACATGCGAGCCGCCATCTTGGATTATAATGTTGGCACATTTTTTGTCCATTGTTATCAAAATCCAAGATGGCGGCTTGCATGTTTTGCCTCTTCTCTTAAAGGTACTATGTCCCTTTTGCAGCCAACCTCAAATGCTGTAGAACTTTGCAGGAATTATGAATATGCCATGTATGTCCTATCTGTGAAATTTAAACGTTAGCAGTGTCCTCATATTCAAATTATGCAAGGAAACCCGTTTACTTGCTAGACTTCACTGTCAGACACTATTGAGTGACTGACTGGCTTTTTTTCTTCTTTGGTAATAACATACATGAAAAGAGTTGTAAAGGGTACATGAGCATTTGTCTACATCAATAACCCACTTCTTGTGATGGCCAAGATTAAACTGATTGAATCTTTGCGCAGCATAAAACGTCGACCATTCGGTACAATTGTCTGAAAATCAAGACTATTACTTTTGGGCTCTATAGCCCTAAAGTCGATTTGACAACTAATAGTCGTTATTTTCCCACTTGAAGACATTTTCAAGCCCCACATTTTTTAGGGAAGTTATAAATTAGTATTATCTTTCAAATGCAGTTGGAATTTAACTTTTTCATTTTTTTGGCCTGCAAATGAGACATACATGTAGTACCTTTAAGACCAAAAATTCTGCCGATTTTTTTTGCGGATACCCATCAAAGGTGCGAGGGCGTCACTTCGATCTTCCGATCCGATCAAAGCCCCAACTTACAGGCCTAGTATAGATACGCTTATTCTGAGTGGCAAAACATGATAAACGCACCCTAGTCACACAACACACAGTACAGATTTCACACCTATCGGAAATATAATTTAATAGTGCATGCAAAGGGTTACAACTACAAGCCTAAATGCTGCCGAGCATGTTCTATTTATACATGCCAAACGTGTTTCATTCCAAATCCTACTTATTCATGCTTCTACTCATTTAAAGGTACTTGGTAACATTGTTCAGATGACAGAAAATGGTGCCAAGGTGGTGACTTCAATGCTAGATGTAAAATTAAAGATAATCTTAAAGTTTGAGTAAAAACAGACGGTCATTAATGATAAAAATTCGGAAAAACTGATCTGATTGATTCTTTAATTCTCCCAACTATATTATCCGATTTCGTCTTTTCGATTATTTGAAATGAAGTTATAAATTGGGTGAGGTTCATCACGAAGCCATGTTTCACTTAGGCCAATTATAGATGGGGGCGAAAATATATTTCAACTAAGTACTTAAATTGGTCTAAGTTTTTACTTAAGCTTTGGATGTTTAGGTGAAAGCGGGACAGTGCTTCTTGTTGCTTTGGAATAATATTTTCAGTAAATTGATTTATTGTGTAATATTTGCTAGTTTGTGGTGCTGTAGTACATGTAGTATCATTGGGATCAGTAAATTGATTTATTGTGTAATATTTGCTAGTTTGTGGTGCTGTAGTACATGTAGTATCATTGGGATCAGTAAATTGATTTATTGTGTAATATTTGCTAGTTTGTGGTGCTGTAGTACATGTAGTATCATTGGGATCAATATGGTATAAATATTCAGGAGTTTGTTCGCATAAACGACTTATAGCATTTAGTTCATATTGGTCCGCACGCGTGTGCTCTATTGTATTAGAGTTATCGTCGCGCTGTAGATGTATAGTAGATTGGGCGGAGATGAAATCGTCATCCCATAAGGAATGAAATGGAAAGGTATTTGATGAGGGCAGGTCATGTTTTGAATAAGAAATATACAAGTACATTATAAATGTAAACCTGTGTTTTTCTCATTACCGTACTCATTTTTCTCATTTCTCAATTACCTATTTTAAACTTGGGTTTAATTTTATGGGAAATGGTCCCGAAAATAGGCTCAGATTGCACCAGAGAGCATCTGGGACCCCAGAACCTCCAGGGCCCTAAGGTGGGCCCTGGACCCCAGCTAAAGGGACTTCGTGCTCATGATGATATTCAGTTTTACTTTTTTACAGTTTGAAAATTCCAAATGTTGGCAGCTATGCCTATTGATAGGATGGAAACAAGAAAGAATGGAAAAAAAGAATGAAAAGAGTGAGAAGATGAATTGTGGGAAATTAAGAACTACCAAGAGAAGAATACAAAGGAAAAATATATAAAAATGAACTGAAAGAATTCATTGGCCAGATTTAACAGTGATAAAGATAGTAAGACAAGAGTAGAGAAATTCAAGAATTACATGATAGAAAAAAGAGAGGTTGGGGATTCCTTCTACGCTAATCCGTCCGTGAGAGCCATGAAACACTTAAATTTCATGGTCACTAATTTACGTTCGGAATTAGACAGGCTCGAGGGAATGGGCGTGTCATCGCCAAGACAAAGTCCAAAATGATATTTAAACTCTGCGCAGAAGTACAATCGCTAGTCTTGCATCGGTCGCACACACTGACACAGACGAGCCGCAATCCTGAAATCGAGCCATCAATGTGCGTTCGAGCCAACAGTGATTGTAGTTGAAATAAAAACATGAAATCTTTAAAAATTCATAATAATCAAAATTGGCAGGAAAGAACTAATTGATTAAGAATATAGAGTTATACATGTATTCCAATATTCCAATAATTTCAATTCCTCATGACTGAGTAATGATTTCAGTCTACTGTTGGTACAATCATGGACCCTACAACAGACCTTTGATCACCACATGACCACCGCCACCTGATAATGTGTATGTTGATGAGGACATTCATTTGACGCGACAATGGGTGCGTTCAATCGAATTTTCGAAGCTAGAATCACAAACATGAATCACAATTCAAAACGACGTTACAAAAAGCAAGGTCACTGCGGTTGCGTTCAAGCGATTTTTCATCGACGCTGATTCTAGCTCATTGCGAGCCAAACCACTGCGCATCACACTGCGCAGTATGGCCCAGGAACTTCGGCGCGCGCTTTCTGGAATTGTTTACGGCCGACTGTCGACTGCTGTTTTGAGCATAGATCGCAATAATAAGACAAAGAATGAGAAGGTGATAGAAGGAAGAAACAAAGAATAACATAAGGAAAGACAGAAGGATAAAGTCGATAGAATGATTAAAACAAAGAATAACATAAGAGAAGGTGAAAGAAGGAAGAATCGAAGAATAAAATAAGGAAAGACAGAAAGAGAGAGTGATAGAATGCTTAAAACAAAGAATTACATAAAAGGTGATAGAAGGAAAAAACAAAGCATAACATAAGAATAGAAGGAAGAAACAAAGAATAACAAAAGAGAAGGTAATAGAAGGAAAAAACAAAGAATAACATAAAAATAGAAGGAAGAAACAAAGAATAACATAAGGAAAGACAGAAAGAGAATGTGAAAAAAGGAAGGAACAAAGAATGACATAAGGAAGAACAGAAAGAGAAAGTGATAGAATGATTAAAACAAAGAATAACATAAGAGAAGGTGAAAGAAGGAAGAATCAAAGAATAACATAAGGAAAGATAGAAAGAGAAAGTAACATAATGATTAAAACAAAGAATAACATATAAGAGAAAGTGATAGAATTATAAAAACAAAGAATAACATAAGAGAAGATGATAAAAGGAAGAAACAAAGAATAACATAAGGAAAGACAGAAAGAGAAATTGATAGAATGCTTAAAACAAAGAATTACATAAGAAAAGGTGATAGAAGGAAAAAACAAAGAATAACATAAGTATAGAAGGAAGAAACAAAGAATAACATAAGGAAAGACAGAAAGAGCAAATGATAGAATGATAAAAACAAAGAATAACATAAGAAAAGGTGATAGAAGGAAAAAAAACAAAGAATAACATAAGGAAAGACAGAAAGAGCAAATGATAGAATGATAAAAACAAAGAATAACATAAGAGAAAATGATAGAAGGAAAAACAATGAATAACATAACGGAACAGGCCACGATGGTATAGTGAACGCAAATTGCATGCAAAGCGGGCGCGCGGATTTTCCCAAACCGGAAGAGGCTTCGTCATACAATCATGATTGAGAACTCCGTCCGTTCAATCGAATTTTAGCGACCGTGATTCTTTTGAATCATGATACAAAACGCATCTTTTTCAGCGTTTCATGTTTGTGTTTTCAAACACGTTTATTTTTACGACCGACGAAAAAATGGCTTGAACGCATTGCGTTTTAAACTAAACGTCTTTAGAAACCGTGATTCTAGGGTGAAAAAGTGTCGATTAAACGCACCCAATGTTGATTATGTAATCACCCAGAGCTGCCAACCTTGGGCGACCAAAAAAAGGAATCATGATGGCAAAAAAAAGGAATTTCAAGCAAAAAAAAGGAATTCATAAAAACGAAACTTACAACCACGCGCGACACACTTCCAATGCAGAAATGTTCATTTATCATGCTGTTTTTTCCATACGAGCAGGTATTTTTTTGGGTGGTTATTTTGGTATTATCGGCATTTCATTCTTTTTGAGAATATTTTTCTCTTCAAGTATGTTTTAAAATTAGTTTTCTATTGAATTTGTGATCAAATCACCATTTTAGGGCAGTTGTTTGACGTGCGGTATGTAAAAAAAAAAAAAAAAAAAAAAAAAAAAAACCTATTTTATAAATGAAGAAAAAACGTAATACCGTAATTTGGAGGAAAAAAACGGAGTAATTCCGGCAAAAACGGCAGCTCTGAATCACTGTATCACGCATCATCACAGACCAAAGAACTTTTACATTTCTTCAGATTCTTTTCGCTGTGCCAGGGCCCAGAGTGTACATGTAGTTTCAGGAAAAGTATCGTGACTTAAGACCAGTAAGAGAAGCAGTGAACCCCAAATAATGACAATTTGTGTGATATTAGATTGATTATTAAAGAAGTGGACACTGGTGGACATACATCTGGACTTGCCAAACTTTGAAAAATACATATTCTTTACCGTCCTATTATCCTTGGAAATGGATAGGATAAGTTTTAAAATGGAAGTTTAAAATCATTGTGTTTCAGCCAAATTTTCAGGTTTCTCTTGTAAACTACTTCAAATTTCCTATTGAAAACTTCATATACGTCAATATTCATATGTACTCCACAACTGCACATATGCATTTCCGTGATTTTAAGCGATTCAGTTTCTTTTACGCTGGCATTTTGTAGATTCTTCAAGGCACAGTTTTTGTTATTATGGCTGACTGGCAGTGGCAGAGACGGCAAGTTCAAAGACCAGCTATGCGTGACATTTTCATGACTCGGCGCATGCGAGGGTATAGCGTACGTTTTGAAATTGCGCATGCTCGTCATTCGTGAGAGTGTTTTCAGACCCTCGAATGCATGACACTTGGTAGCTCTGCGGCGGTAGTGATGAGATAAAAGCTTAGAAGCATGTTTGGAATGTCATTATGATACTTTTGACAGAGTCAGGTGCATGAATATATTATGAAACCGATCAGTGTCCATTTGTAGTAGGTCCATGGTACAATTGACTACAATGAGATCCAAAATCCATCTTGCAGCGATCAAAACACAATCCGGAATCTATATCTAAAAATAATAATAATAATATTTAATTTTTATATAGCGCTCAATACAAATGTCTCTAAGCGCTTTTTACAAATATACTATTACGTCGAGCGTACATGTATCTCTCTTTCGCTCTCTCTTTATACGTAACGCATACCGTACTCAAATCATGACACCTTTTTCCATCCCATTTCTCAATTGGACTTGGAGTATAGACTGTTATCCAGTCATTTTTACTGAAATATCTTTTTAAACACTTCTCATAAGTGATTTACAGCACAGGCTCGACACCGTGTCTAGTGCTGTGATAATAAGGGACTAGATGTGAGACCTAGAAACGGTTATTTCTGGTTTTCGGTCAATAACTGGTCAAAATATCCATACACATGGCGTCTTAACAACCATTCTCTCACCCACACAGTCCTTGCTTTTCTTTTCCTACCCCTCTCTTTTTCTGCTCTTTTTCAAGATTCTTATGCTGCTCAAGACCAACTCAAGCCCTGGAGCCACGACATATAAACACTCTCTTTGCCCTGAAACAGCTTCTTGGGTATTCAACATTTTAAATGTTGTCCAACTAGTACGTGAATGAGTTGAAACGGTTCTAGGACAATTACCCCCTGGGCAATCACCCCCCAGAAAATTACCCCCTGGAAAACTACCCCCAAAGGACAATTACCCCCTGGAATATTACCCCCGAGGACAATTACCCCCCCGAGGACAATTACCCCCCCCCTGAGGAAAATTACCCCCGAGGACAATTACCCCCCCCCCCCGAGGACAATTACCCCCTGGAATATTACCCCCGAGGACAATTACCCCCCGAGGACAACTACCCCCCGAGGACAATTACCCCCCCCCCTGAGGAAAATTACCCCCGAGGACAATTACCCCCCGAGGACAACTACCCCCCCCGAGGACAATTACCCCCCCCGAGGACAATTACCCCCTAGGACAATTACCCCCCCCCCCCCCCGAGGACAATTCCCCCCGTGGACAATCAGGATTCAATAGCAAAAGACGATCCGACAAATTGAGAGATGGCTACGATCCCCTGCATGAACCCATATTCTTTCAAATACTATAGCACGTTGTCTTCCTCATTACTACACATTTCCCTTTTATTATAATTTATGCAACGCCAGTGCGGTTGCTAATTTCCACGAAGGATGTAAGTTTTTAGGTAATTGTCCAGCGCTTTTCAAAATGCATAGAAATACATTTCTCTGGAGCAGCGTTATTTTAACTTTTTGTTAGTCACGATACCCTCTTAAGAAATGAAAAGTTTTTCCCAAATCCCAAAGCCTTTGCAGACTATTAATGTCGCATGGCTCTGGCTCTCGTCAAGTGCTATGCACACACGTATGGGCACATTTAAGAATAAAAAGGAGAAGACGTTTTCAAACTGGTAACAAATTAGTACATAATCCACACACTAGAAACTATTTAAAGTACTGTATGCTGGCACCTTGCCGCCGAATGTACATAAATAAAAAGTGATATATTTGGTCATGACCTTGATACACGAATATGAGGATATTCGGGCCTCTCGTTGCCCTTATTTGCCTTGCTGTCAAAATATTGTCAGCATGCGAGAAAGGAAGACACTTTAGTATCTTCAAATTTTAATTTTCTCATGTAATTACATATTTTAACCGTTTCTGGTATTTGATTTTTTTACAAAATCAACGTTTTCCAAATCATTCTCTTGCGGCACCCCGGTTGAAAAACGCTGTGCTGAAGTTAAACAATCAAATAAGATGAATTACCAGAGAGCGGATATTTATTTTCTTTTGACATGGCACCGTACATATAACTTGAAGGCAATTTCTATTTCAAAATAATTTAACGTACACGAAAACATATTATACTTCAGCATGACAACAGAAATAAATAGATAACGTGAAGAAAACCTTAATTATGGATCATGACATGGATGAGGGCCCATTATACATACAAAGACAAATACACGATCAGCTGATTAAAAAAGTTACAGAGGATGCATAAATGAAATCTTACATCCTAATTTCTTTGTTGTGCCATTGATGGTGAGAGAGACTGTAACGCGTACTCATCTGCGCGCAATGTATTGTTCAATTTCTAAAAAATGTAATTTCTGTTCTTTACTCGGTAGCACAACTACAGGGGAATTGGGCAACATCCACCCCCCCCCCCCTATCGAATTAAATAATATGAAAAGACTGAAATGAACTTTATAAATAACAAAGAAAATGAAGGTTTATGCAATTTTCTGTAAATAGCAATTTGGAGAGAAGCTTACGTTATATGTCACAGTGTTATAAATTCCTCGGGGGTAGTTGTCCTCCGCGGGGGGGGGGGGGGGGGGGGGGGGGGGGAGGGGGGGAGTTGTCCTCGAAGGGGGAGGGGTAGTTGTCCTCCGGGGGTAATTGTCCTCGGGGGTAGTTTTCCTGGGGGATAGTTGTCCTCGAGGGTAATAATATTAATAATAATAATAACGTTTTATATACCCAGGGTAGCCACTTCAGTTATGAAACTGCTCTTCCAGCGGGCCCTGAAAAACATAATATGTTATTACTACCCTTCTCCAATCTAATATGATGAGCGCCTAGCTAGAAGGCAGAAGATCCCATTGTTATAAGTCTTTGGTATGACTCGGCCAGGGTTCGAACCCACCCACGACCTCCCGTTCATGAGGCGGGCGCTCTTACCACTGAGCCACCATGCCCAGTAGTTTCCATGGGGGGTAGTTGTCCTTGGGGGGTAATTGTCCTCGGGGGTAGTTGTCCTCGGGGGGTAATTGTAATAACAGCATTGGGGGCTAAGAAGTTTGCCTTATTAAAGAGTAAGAAGAATTCTTAGATTTTATCTAAGAAAAAGGGCTTAAATAGCATGTCGTATTCTAATACAATCGAGATATCTAAGATGAGTAAAAAAATCTACCCTACATGTATATTTAAGCATACTACGAGGATGCTTAAATGGGGCTTTGGCACCGGCAGCTCATAAGTGCTGCTGCAAGCAATCGCTTCGGGTTTCGATCAAATGAAATTAAAAAACAATGCATGCAGCGCGAGCGCAGGTTATCAGTTGACCTATATCAACGTAAGCTTCGCGTATTATACAGCGTCGACGGCGCAGCGCGCAGGAGTGCCATATATATATCTAGATACTTCTATGTTTGTTTGTAACAACTGTAGGTCTATATACATGTAGTAAACGAGCGTAGCATGGGCCGCCTACATAACACTAAATTATGACATGGCTGTCATTTATAAAGAAATCGTCTCTTACTTACATGTAGTCTTTGGCACTAAAATATGGAAACAGGGAATAATGTGTAATCTGCATAATAGTGAGACAAAATTTGTAATATTATGAGTCTGATAAAGGTTACATTTAGCCATTTTATTAATTTTAGGCAGGGTTGTTTGATTTAAATCATGTCGATTTAAATCATGATTTAAATCGCGATTTAAATCACTTGATTTTTTTCAAAAAAATCACTGATTTAAATCAACTTTTATGAAAAAAATTAGTTTTCTCTATTTTCTCTTCTTCTTAACAGATACTTTCAATGTAATCATTTTCATTTCTGTTCCACATGCTTTAGAGATACTTTAAAAGAATGATACACCCTCATGGAGTCTGATTTAACACCACTGTTTTATTTTCAAATTGTAAAACAAGCAAAACTGATGAAAACAACAAGTTTCTAACGAAGTAATGATAAATAACTCTCTGTATGTACACCAAACTGTTAAATCTTCAATAAAATAATATATAAAATCTACAAAGGTGCTCAAAGTCCACAACTTGGATACTTTTACAAAACAGCTGAACTACTTGTATGTACCTCCTTCTTGTTACTATTAATACCCATTCTTTCAATTACTTAAGTTGAAGGCATATGTGTACATTTGATAAGAATTACATGTATATTTGCATGCTTGTGTATTTTCTTATCAATACCCATACATTCAATTACACAATTTCAAAGTACACATGTATACTTAATAAGTAAGAATTTAAAAATGGGAAAGTTGCTGGGCAAGTGTTACTGTATGCAGCAATACAACTGCTGTGCTTGCTTGTTCATGTAATAGTTTGAAAAAACAGCACATCAATGATGTGGTGGACAGTGGTGCTTATCCTGCATCTTGCAACAAAATTTATTGAAGTTTTATTTGGAACTGAGGTTACACTGTAATGAAAACATAAAATGTGTATTTTGTTACAAGCATATCAGGAAGTGCCTATTGCAAATCTGGTTAAATATTACATTCAAATTAGATGTTAACGTACAGACTGATATAAACATTTCAAGAGTTTAAATGTATACATAATACATAACATTACTTGGGCTTCCATAAAATGTCCCTCTCTATAATGCAAATAAATAAAAAAAAAATAAAAAAAATTACCTGTATATAAGTGGATTATTGTGTCAAATAGTACAATACACAATGTTCAAAAGACTACTTGACCACTATTATTGGTGTAAAACAGTTTAAATATAGTCTAAAACTTGTTAAGTGTGACCATTATTTTTCGTTGGAAAAAAATCAAAAAAATCTGATTTAAATCATAAAAATCCGATTTAAATCAAAAAAATCCGATTTTTTTGATTTTTTTAAAAAAATCAAAAAAATCAACAACCCTGATTTTAGGCTAGCAAAAGCAGTAGACTAGACGATGTAAAACAAAGGGTAGTTCCAAATCAAATGCTAGCGCTGGTCGGCCGGCTATAGCGTTAGCGACGGTGCTCCCTTCATACTCATAGACCCTGCGGCTGCGGCATAAGAAAGCCCGGTTGGGCTCTTTGAAGATGTTTGACAGAAAAGTATAAAAAGCCTATGGATCTAACTAGATCTAGCCTCAGGGGGTCTTGACTAGACTGCCCTACATGTACAATAAATGTTTAAGGGTGCGTTCAATCGAATTTTTGAAGCTAGAATCACAAACATGAATCACAAATCAAAACGCCGTTATAAAAAACAAGGTCACCGCGGTTAGCGTTCAAGCGATTTGACACTTTTAAAACTCGCTAAATATTAAAATATGGGTGGAAAAATATTCTTTAGAATGTTTTCTTCCCCAAGCGAATGAAAAAAATATAAAAATTCACATTCGCCAATTTTGAATTTTGGCACACTTTGAGGCGATTCTGGCCCACTGTGCGCCGGGCCAGTTGCATGGGGTGGCCACTTACCGATGTCGTAATTGCATGCCTACCCCGTGTGCAGCCGGGGGTGTCAATACACATGTAACATGCGGGTTTGTGTATAACGGTATGTTTGCTGATGTGTGTACCAGCTACGACCTGCTAGTTTCTAGTAGTACGTACCCCCGTTCCTCCCTAGTTGGGATGATCCATTCGAGGAAAAGGTGAAATTGTTTAAAACTTGACAAATTTACCGTAGCAACAGATAAACATGAGAATTTGGGTTACCCGTAGAAATTTGGTACATGCTTTGATTGTGACGTTGCGCATAAAGCTTTAGGACGTAACGCGTGCCGGCCATGCCGCCCACCGGGTAATGCATGGCCGCACACCGGGGAACTCAAAGCATTTCGAAACATGGTCAATGCTGACCACGCTGTGGGTCAGTTAGGTTATTTGTGCCTTCTATTTAATAAGTAAGTATATATGGACTCAGCATGCGAGAAAGGAAGACACTTTAGTATCTTCAAATTTTAATTTTCTCATGTAATTACATATTTTAACCGTTTCTGGTATTTGATTTTTTTACAAAATCAACGTTTTCCAAATCATTCTCTTGCGGCACCCCGGTTGAAAAACGCTGTGCTGAAGTTAAACAATCAAATAAGATGAATTACCAGAGAGCGGATATTTATTTTCTTTTGACATGGCACCGTACATATAACTTGAAGGCAATTTCTATTTCAAAATAATTTAACGTACACGAAAACATATTATACTTCAGCATGACAACAGAAATAAATAGATAACGTGAAGAAAACCTTAATTATGGATCATGACATGGATGAGGGCCCATTATACATACAAAGACAAATACACGATCAGCTGATTAAAAAAGTTACAGAGGATGCATAAATGAAATCTTACATCCTAATTTCTTTGTTGTGCCATTGATGGTGAGAGAGACTGTAACGCGTACTCATCTGCGCGCAATGTATTGTTCAATTTCTAAAAAATGTAATTTCTGTTCTTTACTCGGTAGCACAACTACAGGGGAATTGGGCAACATCCACCCCCCCCCCCTATCGAATTAAATAATATGAAAAGACTGAAATGAACTTTATAAATAACAAAGAAAATGAAGGTTTATGCAATTTTCTGTAAATAGCAATTTGGAGAGAAGCTTACGTTATATGTCACAGTGTTATAAATTCCTCGGGGGTAGTTGTCCTCCGCGGGGGGGGGGGGGGGGGGGGGGAGGGGGGGAGTTGTCCTCGAAGGGGGAGGGGTAGTTGTCCTCCGGGGGTAATTGTCCTCGGGGGTAGTTTTCCTGGGGGATAGTTGTCCTCGAGGGTAATAATATTAATAATAATAATAACGTTTTATATACCCAGGGTAGCCACTTCAGTTATGAAACTGCTCTTCCAGCGGGCCCTGAAAAACATAATATGTTATTACTACCCTTCTCCAATCTAATATGATGAGCGCCTAGCTAGAAGGCAGAAGATCCCATTGTTATAAGTCTTTGGTATGACTCGGCCAGGGTTCGAACCCACCCACGACCTCCCGTTCATGAGGCGGGCGCTCTTACCACTGAGCCACCATGCCCAGTAGTTTCCATGGGGGGTAGTTGTCCTTGGGGGGTAATTGTCCTCGGGGGTAGTTGTCCTCGGGGGGTAATTGTAATAACAGCATTGGGGGCTAAGAAGTTTGCCTTATTAAAGAGTAAGAAGAATTCTTAGATTTTATCTAAGAAAAAGGGCTTAAATAGCATGTCGTATTCTAATACAATCGAGATATCTAAGATGAGTAAAAAAATCTACCCTACATGTATATTTAAGCATACTACGAGGATGCTTAAATGGGGCTTTGGCACCGGCAGCTCATAAGTGCTGCTGCAAGCAATCGCTTCGGGTTTCGATCAAATGAAATTAAAAAACAATGCATGCAGCGCGAGCGCAGGTTATCAGTTGACCTATATCAACGTAAGCTTCGCGTATTATACAGCGTCGACGGCGCAGCGCGCAGGAGTGCCATATATATATCTAGATACTTCTATGTTTGTTTGTAACAACTGTAGGTCTATATACATGTAGTAAACGAGCGTAGCATGGGCCGCCTACATAACACTAAATTATGACATGGCTGTCATTTATAAAGAAATCGTCTCTTACTTACATGTAGTCTTTGGCACTAAAATATGGAAACAGGGAATAATGTGTAATCTGCATAATAGTGAGACAAAATTTGTAATATTATGAGTCTGATAAAGGTTACATTTAGCCATTTTATTAATTTTAGGCAGGGTTGTTTGATTTAAATCATGTCGATTTAAATCATGATTTAAATCGCGATTTAAATCACTCTCTGTATGTACACCAAACTGTTAAATCTTCAATAAAATAATATATAAAATCTACAAAGGTGCTCAAAGTCCACAACTTGGATACTTTTACAAAACAGCTGAACTACTTGTATGTACCTCCTTCTTGTTACTATTAATACCCATTCTTTCAATTACTTAAGTTGAAGGCATATGTGTACATTTGATAAGAATTACATGTATATTTGCATGCTTGTGTATTTTCTTATCAATACCCATACATTCAATTACACAATTTCAAAGTACACATGTATACTTAATAAGTAAGAATTTAAAAATGGGAAAGTTGCTGGGCAAGTGTTACTGTATGCAGCAATACAACTGCTGTGCTTGCTTGTTCATGTAATAGTTTGAAAAAACAGCACATCAATGATGTGGTGGACAGTGGTGCTTATCCTGCATCTTGCAACAAAATTTATTGAAGTTTTATTTGGAACTGAGGTTACACTGTAATGAAAACATAAAATGTGTATTTTGTTACAAGCATATCAGGAAGTGCCTATTGCAAATCTGGTTAAATATTACATTCAAATTAGATGTTAACGTACAGACTGATATAAACATTTCAAGAGTTTAAATGTATACATAATACATAACATTACTTGGGCTTCCATAAAATGTCCCTCTCTATAATGCAAATAAATAAAAAAAAAATAAAAAAAATTACCTGTATATAAGTGGATTATTGTGTCAAATAGTACAATACACAATGTTCAAAAGACTACTTGACCACTATTATTGGTGTAAAACAGTTTAAATATAGTCTAAAACTTGTTAAGTGTGACCATTATTTTTCGTTGGAAAAAAATCAAAAAAATCTGATTTAAATCATAAAAATCCGATTTAAATCAAAAAAATCCGATTTTTTTGATTTTTTTAAAAAAATCAAAAAAATCAACAACCCTGATTTTAGGCTAGCAAAAGCAGTAGACTAGACGATGTAAAACAAAGGGTAGTTCCAAATCAAATGCTAGCGCTGGTCGGCCGGCTATAGCGTTAGCGACGGTGCTCCCTTCATACTCATAGACCCTGCGGCTGCGGCATAAGAAAGCCCGGTTGGGCTCTTTGAAGATGTTTGACAGAAAAGTATAAAAAGCCTATGGATCTAACTAGATCTAGCCTCAGGGGGTCTTGACTAGACTGCCCTACATGTACAATAAATGTTTAAGGGTGCGTTCAATCGAATTTTTGAAGCTAGAATCACAAACATGAATCACAAATCAAAACGCCGTTATAAAAAACAAGGTCACCGCGGTTAGCGTTCAAGCGATTTGACACTTTTAAAACTCGCTAAATATTAAAATATGGGTGGAAAAATATTCTTTAGAATGTTTTCTTCCCCAAGCGAATGAAAAAAATATAAAAATTCACATTCGCCAATTTTGAATTTTGGCACACTTTGAGGCGATTCTGGCCCACTGTGCGCCGGGCCAGTTGCATGGGGTGGCCACTTACCGATGTCGTAATTGCATGCCTACCCCGTGTGCAGCCGGGGGTGTCAATACACATGTAACATGCGGGTTTGTGTATAACGGTATGTTTGCTGATGTGTGTACCAGCTACGACCTGCTAGTTTCTAGTAGTACGTACCCCCGTTCCTCCCTAGTTGGGATGATCCATTCGAGGAAAAGGTGAAATTGTTTAAAACTTGACAAATTTACCGTAGCAACAGATAAACATGAGAATTTGGGTTACCCGTAGAAATTTGGTACATGCTTTGATTGTGACGTTGCGCATAAAGCTTTAGGACGTAACGCGTGCCGGCCATGCCGCCCACCGGGTAATGCATGGCCGCACACCGGGGAACTCAAAGCATTTCGAAACATGGTCAATGCTGACCACGCTGTGGGTCAGTTAGGTTATTTGTGCCTTCTATTTAATA
The DNA here is from genome assembly GCA_035222895.1 of Strongylocentrotus droebachiensis. Lineage (NCBI taxonomy): Eukaryota > Metazoa > Echinodermata > Echinoidea > Camarodonta > Strongylocentrotidae > Strongylocentrotus > Strongylocentrotus droebachiensis. The sequence goes on along the minus strand of JAVYIG010002475.1, from coordinate 25,530 downwards.
AGTAAGTATATATGGACTTAGACAGAAATAACCGTCTGATATGGGTCATTTCTTTAAGAAAACTGACATTTGTTGACATTCCCCATATACAGACGGTACTCGAGAGGTCTCGCACCGAGGAGGTAATCTGGCCAATTACTGATACCACTTTGTGACAGAAACTTTCTCCCCCGATTTTCACTATTTAGATCTAATTTTCTGATTTATAAAAATATGAATATATTTATCCCATTTACATTTATGCATCTTTTTATTTCATATTTCAAAATGCGAAATTTACGGACTTACTTATACAATTATACAAGTTATACAAGTTATCCAATTTTTTTCTCTGAACCGTGAAACGTACCGTTCATCCATTCAAACTCGTAATCTATGACATCCCCAGCGGATATATTTCTGGGTCAACCTACCAAAACATAGCGAATGGCCAAACAGAGCATAGAGCATTCGTTTCGTATTGGGTTTACAGAATATTCATATATCACTGGGTTGACTCGTACTTAGCCATTGGACGTTCGAAAAGAAAAAATGAATATTCATGAACTAAAACCAAGATGGATGACAACGAATCATGTCGACGTACTACAAGACTTTCTTGGATTAATCATTACTTTAGGATCTAAATGAGCAAGCTATCGTAAGTCAAAGCCACATTTGTTTGTTATTTTTTATATTTTAATAAGCCTATTGTAATATTGCAGCAAAAGTGCATTTATGAGGATGTAAAGAGTGAAAATCTTGTTGCATATCTCATTCATCGCGGTCCGGCCGAACCATTTGCATACATGCCAACATTTGGAAATCAGAAATCTGTACAAATTATGCTATTTAAAAAAAAAAGAGGAACAATCCTAACTCTCCTATTCAATACTACAGACAAATTTGTACAGGAAGAGGAACACCTGCATTAAAATGATAATTATCTTCTCCCAAAAAGAGGAATGTTCCTCTTTAATCTGAACAGTTGGCATGTATGCATTTGTTCCACTCAGTCCCCATAGGCTGTACTTCAGTCTATGAATAGAGGCGGTCAGAGGAGCCAGATGCAATCTCAGCGGAACAACCGTCGATATCAGAGACTGAAGCTTTCAAAACCAGGCTTGATCGTTGCTGGAAGGAATATCTCTCAATACTCGAACTGATTTCTTTAATTTCTTTGCTCCTGGAACATTGTACATGGTACATTGTCCAGTCAAGATGCAACCTTTTGCCCCTCTGCCTCCCTTGTATATAATGAGCATTATTATTAAAGAGTACGAGTACAAGAAGATAGACCTGGAACCTTGACTGCTGTCTCAGCATTCTTCCAGTATTTGCGTTAAAGTAAAGGTAAAGGTAATATGGACTCTACATTGGGGGTAATTGAAGTATTCTATGAGTATTTGCATAAAAATAGAATCAGTAGTTCCCGCGGACCGGCCGCATACCGGAGCCACTACTCTATAGTCTAGCTATACCTAATTTTCAAAATAAGATGCACCGGATATGCATCCTGTGAAATATGGAATTTGGCCGGTAGTTTTGCCAAGTTTGGTGAAGAGATTTATCCACCTAACCTACACCTTAGCCCATATGGTCCTCTTCTGTCTCTAAAGAGAGGAGCCGACCCTACCCAAATCAGAGGCTCCAATACTGGTCTTTACCTTTAAAAGTGTGTTGAAGTCTTGACTTTAGTCGGTAGATCTATTTGTTCTACATTTTTTGGGGGGCACTTTTTAAAATTTTGAGAGGGGGGGGGGATGGGGGGACGTACGTGTCCCCCCCCCCCCCGGGATCGTCGCCCCTGCTCAAAAAGAAGAAAAAAAGTGACTACTACTAGTACTAGAAGCAATTATCCCAATGAATGCCAATGCGCAATTCGTTCTTAAGTTTGGTGTAAATATGACGTGACAATGCGTGAACAGTGATTAAGTTGAGAGTAAACATGACGCGACAATCAATGCGTGTCATGGTATAGTAACGCATTCCGTGAACTATTCGTAAATTAGATGGACCCTATAATATATGCGGACTGCGTGCGTGCGTGCCCCACTAATTAGGGACTTTTAGATAAAAGGACCCCGTTTTCGGCCACTTAAGACAAAATCCTATTTTTTGGACTCTTTACTTCCTATTTATTATCATTTCTTGTTCAAATCATTAAGTAAATATTATTATTATTTAAACAAAAAAAGAATCCCAGAAAAAAATCACGAATTGCCATGACAATATTCGTTTCAATTTTCACTGTTTTGGAGCCGGTTATCGGCATAGCGAACCAGTTTTCGGACGCATGTACAAAGTCAATAGGAAGCGCTCGCGCGCCGTGCGTTTCCGCGCTGATGTATAGCACAAGCGGGCGGAGCAGGTATCCCACGCCGGAGCTCCCGGGTGCTCGCCTGGCCGAAGACAGGTACAGCGGTGATCGGAAGTTGGAATCTGAATTAGACAGACATATCGTGTGTGCGTGGCGGGGTCCGGCTGCATTGATATAATACATGCGATGAGATACTTTTGAGCTTGCGACCAACACAAAATCGGGCTCTAAATCTGAAAAATACTTGAAATAAAGCTCATTTTATGGTACCCACATTTCTTACATACACGCGTAAGAAACTCGAGTTTTCAGATTTGGGTAGCGGGACCGCCGATTACATCGCTAAAATGTGATATTTTAGGATATATTTTCCATTGCAAATGTGGTTCTTCAGTGACACTGGCATGGTATGGTATGTGTGGGACATGTGTTGTGCTATTATGCCATGTATTTTAATGTGATTTTACCATCCATCCAACCAATCGGCCGAAAACTGGAGCTGTCCGATTACCGGCTCCTTTACTATATTGGCACGCGCGATAGAGCGGGGCATTCAGTGCGGGACCAAAATGCGGGCAAGTGATATGACTCGTAGGCCTAGTACCGTATAGTAGTAACGTAAGTATGATGCACTGCAAAATCAGAGGTAAAAATAAAGAAATATTAGCAAATATCTTACCAGAGCGATACAGCATACAAATTAGCTTCCTTTCCACATGTAACGTGTGACTTTACGATCTGCATTACTACATGTAATGATATTGACCTCTGAATTGCTCTGACGTAGATCTGGACAAAATTCTCGTCGAAGACCATTGTAGCTTGGCGCTTGTCTGAGCTGCCGAGCATGCAGGTTCTGAAAATAGACTAACGCAGTGTGCGCTTTAGAGAAAAACGAAATTTTGAGTAGTATACAACATGGTTTTAGAAAAAAGAGAAGCTTAGTACATAGTACATTTAGAAAATGAAATTCAGAAATATCTATTTGTGGGTATGAAAACCATAGTCGTATTTATTGATCTGGCCAAAGCCTAATACTCTCTGGACGAAAGGATTAATCGTCAAGTTAAGTAGAATTTGTCTCCAAGGAAACATATTGACTTTTTTGAGAAACTAAAAGGCTTGTTGAACCGTACCTAATTTCTGTCAAATCGGCAATTACACATGATCCTGAAAACGGTTTACCCCAGGGTAGCATTTTGAGCTCCCTCCTGATTAGTGACATACCTTTGAGACCAGATATACATAGCTTGATTTATGCAGACGACATCGTAATTTGGAAATCAGGCCATGATGTAAAACAAAATATCCAGAACATACACAATATCGAAACTCTTTGAACTCATGGCTCAATCCATTTGGACTTATGTCGGTAGAGAAACGGAGAAAACGCGACCCCTATCTTATTTTCGAACAGTACAAAATGATGATAACTAGTCAGTTATATATATACAAAAGTTGACACCACATAAAGAGCACAAGTATCTCGGCGTCACATTTGACAAACGGATGACTTGGAGGCCTCATTTATTAGATATTAGTAAAAGATGTAAAGGTAGAATTAATGTTATCAAAAGTCTAGCATACGCCAAGTGGTCTGGAGATGCTAACGAACTAGTGATATATAAAGCATCGTATCAGGACAATTACCCCCTGGGCAATCACCCCCGGAAAATTACCCCCCGGAAAACTACCCCCGTAGGACGATTACCCTCCGGAAAATTACCCCCCGGAGAATTACCCCCCGAGGACAATTACCCCCCAAGGACAATTACCCCCCGGAGAATTACCCCCCGAGGACAACTACCCCCGGGGACAATTACCCCCCGAGGACAACTACCCCCCGAGGACAACTACACCCGAAGACAACTACCCCCCATGGAAACTACTGGGCATGGTGGCTCAGTGGTTAGAGCGCCCGCCTCATGAACGGGAGGTCGTGGGTTCTAACCCTGGCCGAGTCATACCAAAGACTTATAACAATGGGATCTTCTGCCTTCTAGCTAGGCGCTCAGCATATTAGATTGGAGAAGGGTAGTAATAACATATTATGTTTTTCAGGGCCCGCTGGGAGAGCAGTTTCATAACTGAAGTGGCTACCCTGGGTATAGGCCTATAAAACGTTATTATTATTATTAATATTATTACCCTCGAGGACAACTATCCCCCAGGAAAACTACCCCCGAGGACAATTACCCCCGGATGACAACTACCCTCCCCCTTCGAGGACAACTCCCCCCCCCCCCCGCGGATAACCCCCGGAGGACAACTACCCCCGAGGAATTTATAACTGTGACATATAACGTAAGATTCTCTCCAAATTGCTATTTACAGAAAATTGCATAAACCTTCATTTTTTTTGTTATTTATAAAGTTCATTTCAGTCTTTTCATATTATTTAATTCGATAGGGGGAGGGGGGGGGGTGGATGTTGCCCAATTCCCCTGTAGTTGTGCTACCGAGTAAAGAACAGAAATTACATTTCTTAGAAATTGAACAATACATTGCGCGCAGATGAGTACGCGTTACAGTCTCTCTCACCATCAATGGCACAACAAAGAAATATTAGGATGTAAGATTTCATGTATGCATCCTCTGTAACTTTTTTAATCAGCTGATCGTGTAGGCCTATTTGTCTTTGTATGTATAATGGGCCCTCATCCATGTCATGATCCATAATTAAGGTTTTCTTCACGTTATCTATTTATTTCTGTTGTCATGCTGAAGTATAATATGTGTTCGTGTACGTTAAATTATTTTGAAATAGAAATTGCCTTCAAGTTATAATTATGTACGGTGCCATGTCAAAATAAAATAAATATCCGCTCTCTGGTAATTCATCTTATTTGATTGTTTAACTTCAGCACAGCGTTTTACAACCGGGGTGCCGCAAGAGAATCATTTGGAAAACGTTGATTTTGTAAAAAAATCAAATACCAGAAACGGTTAAAATATGTAATTACATGAGAAAATTAAAATTTGAAGATACTAAAGTGTCGTCCTTTCTCGCTCGCTGACAATATTTTGACAGCAAGGCAAATAAGGGCAACGAGAGGCCCGAATATCCTCATATTCGTGTATCAAGGTCATGACCGAATATATCACTTTTTATTTATGTACATTCGGCGGCAAGGTGCCCGCATACAGTACTTTAAATAGTTTCTAGTGTGTGGATTATATACTAATTTGTTACCAGTTTGAAAACGTCTTCTCCTTTTTATTCTTAAATGTGCCCATACGTGTGTGCATAGCACTTGACGAGAGCCAGAGCCATGCAACATTAATAGTCTGCAAAGGCTTTGGGATTTGGGAAAACCTTTTTATTTCTTAAGAGGGTATCGTGACTAACAAAAAGTTAAAATAACGCTGCTCCAGAGAAATGTATTTCTATGCATTTTGAAAAGCGCTGGACAATTATCTAAAAACTTACATCCTTCGTGGAAATTAGCAACCGCACTGGCGTTGCATAAATAATACAAGGGAAACGTGTAGTAATGAGGAAGACAACGTGCTATAGTATTTGAAAGAATATGGGTTCATGCAGGGGATCGTAGCCATCTCTCAATGTGTCGGATCGTCTTTTGCTATTGAATCCTGATTATCCACGGGGGGAATTGTCCTCGGGGGGGGGGGGGGGGTAATTATCATCGGGGGGTAATTGTCCTCGGGAGGTAATTGTCCTCGGGGGGTAATTGTCCTCGGGGGGTAGTTGTCCTCGGGGGGTAATTGTCCTCGGGGGTAATTGTCCTCGGGGGGTAATATTGTCCTCGGGGGGTAGTTGTCCTCGGGGGGGTAATTGTCCTCGGGGGTAATATTCCAGGGGGTAATTGTCTTTGGGGGGTAGTTTTCCCGGGGGGTAATTTTCCGGGGGTGATTGCCCAGGGGGTAATTGTCCTAGAACCATCTGTTTTGCCCCAAAACAAGCAGCCCTAGTAGAATTGATAAATTCGAAATGGAAAAATTATTTACACATAAATATACAGATGGATCGCCAGATAAAGACTTTGCTGCTGCTGCATTTCATGTACCTCATTATGATGTTTCTCAATCTGAGAGACTGGCTAATTACACATCTTCTTATACTATAAGAAGATGGCCGCAATTGTACTTGCCCTAACATGGTTATTACAACTCCCAGGACTCTACACCGGGGCAGTCATCTTTTCTGATTCTTTGAGTTCACTCCAGGCCATAGAATCTCGTAAAGACGAATCTTTCATTCTTGAAATTTTAACCTTGTGTAGTCAACTAAAATACAAGGACACCCAGGTCAATTTCGAATGGAATCCCAGTCACTGTGGTCTACAACACGATGAGATAACAAATAAGTTTGCTAAAGCAGGACTAAATAAAAATATAGAAATCATCAACGCTCTTATAATCAAATTATTTTATAAAGAAATACTACAGAGATATGGCAAAAAAGATGGAATGAAACATCATCCCCCTACGGGAAACGCAAACTCTAGTATCAAAAACATTTGTATGTTACTTGAACAACAGAAATCATGAAACTATTCTTCATCAGGCGCGGATCCAGGATTTCTTAGGGGGGGGGGCCCAAATTTGAAATGATGGGTCCCAAAAAAAATCGCAACGACTCAGCCAGCCGCTGAAGAAGCGGGGGGGGGGGGGGGGGGGGGTGGTAAGAGGACACTTTTTTAGGGGGGGGGGGGGGGTCCCCCCAAAAAACCGCAACGACTCAGCCAGCCCTTGAATAAGCGGGGGGGGGGGGGGGGGGGTAAGAGACATATTTTTAGGTCATCTATTAGGATTTTTTTTTTTTTTTTTTAAATTAAAAAAAAAGGGTTTTCCCCAAAAACATACACAAAACATACACATAAAAAAACTCAAGGGGGGGGGGGGGTTAACCCTAAACCCCACCCCCCCCCCTGCGTACGCGCCTGTGCGAGCCAAAAATTGGGAACGTAATGGTGACAAGCATTGACGTAATGGGGGGGGGGGGGTGCAGGAAGGGGCGACGTTTCATTAAATTATTAGAGAAAGAAGACGATTCGTTGTACCGTTCTCGAAAATAATCCTCGTTTGAACACACCCCCCCCCCCGAAGCGCAGAAGCTTTTACGTTTCATTAAATCATTAGAGAAAGAAGACGATTCGTTGTACCGTTCTCGACTCTTATTCCTCGTCTGAATTCAGTTCCCCCCCACTCCCGCGCGAAGCGCGGAAGCTTTTACGTTTCATTAAATCATAAGAGAAAGAAGACGATTCGTTGTACCGTTCTCGACTCTTAATCCTCGTCTGAATTCAGTTCCCCCCCCCTCCCGCGCGAAGCGCGGAAGCTTTTACATTTAATTAAATCATTCGAGAAAAAAGACGATTCGTTGTACCGTTCTCGACTCTTAATCCTTGTCTAAATTTAGTTCCCCCATCTCCTGCGCGAAGCGCGGAAGCTTTGACATTTCATATAATTATTAGAGAAACAAGACGATTCGTTGTACCGTTCTCGAAAATAATCCTCGTCTGAATTCAGTTTACCCCCCCCCCCTCCCGCGCGAAGCGCGGAAGCTATTACGTTTCATTAAATCATAAGAGAAAGAAGACGATTCGTATTACCATTCTCGACTCTTAACCCTTGTCTCAATGCAGTTCCCCCCCCCTCCCGCGCGAAGCGCGGAAGCTTTTACATTTCATTAAATCATCAGGAGAAAGAAGACGATTCGTATTACCATTCTCGACTCTTAACCCTTGTCTCAATTCAGTTTTCCCCCCCCTCCCGCGCGAAGCGCGAAAGCTTTGACGTTTCATTAACATTATTTAAGAAAGAAGACGATTCGCTGTAACATTCTCTTCTCTTAATCCTTTTCTCAGTTCAGTCCCCCCCCCCCCCCCCCCTCCTGCGCGAAGGCTTTGACATTTCATTAAATTATTAGAGAAAGAAGATAATCGTTGTACCGTTTTCGACTCTTAATCCTTGTCTGGATTTCAAAAATGTTTTTTGTCTGCTCCTTTTTCTTCCTACGTCCTCTTCCTTTTCTATCCTCTCTTTATTTGGCCGTTTTTTTTGGGGGGGGGGGGCGGGGGGGGGGGGGGGGTGCGCCCCACCGCCCCCTGGTTACGCGCCTGCGTTCAGATGAACATATTTTGATACCTTGTCTGCCCCCGGAAACTCAGGGGTTTAAGGCAATAAATTACGGTCAGATAAGCATTCAGGGTCCCGCCTTAGGGCCCCTGGTGGGGTCGAGGGTGCGGAAACCCCGGAATCTCAGGGGTTTTAGGCATTTGATTACGGTCAGATGAACATATTTTTATACCTTATTTGTGACACTGGCAGGAAACTGATTGGCGTGAGGTCCAGCGGGCGGAGCCCCCAGAAGCTCAAGGGTTTTAGGCACTAAATTACGGTCAGATGAGTATCAAGTGGCCCGCCTTAGAGCCCCTAGTTGGGTCCCGGGGCAGAGCCCCCGTAAGCTCAGGGGTTTTAGGCGTTTAATTACGGTCAGATGAGCATTTTTGATACCATATATTGTTATGACACTGGCAGTTAACTATTCTTTCTTTCTAGCTCTCTTTCTTTCTATTTCTCTTTAATATTCTTTTTCAAAAAATTCGGGGGGGGGGGGGGGAGGGAGCTGGAATCTCCCGATCCCCGCCGTTCCGCGGGCCCTGACATGTAGGCTTCTCAAGAGGCATATTTCTTGCCTGGTTCTAAATTTAGGAATTTGTCATTTTACAACAAACGCATTAAAAATTCATTTCAGCATTATGTGTAAACCACCGTTATGGAATTAGAAATAAACCACGATTAAATTTCCCCCGACCCCCCCCCCCCACTCCCCCGATCTACACTTTGTTGGCGGAAAAATCGCAGCTGATCTCCCCTACCTTTCTTCTTTCTCTTTTTTATTTCCCTTTCTCTCCTCTTTCCCTTTCCCTTCCCTTCTTCTCTCTCTTTTAGGTTTGCTGGGGGGGGGGGGGGGGGGAGGGGGGAGGCAAGGTCCTTTCGGCCCCACCCTTTTACACACGTTGTTGGCGGGATTAACCGCAAATGATCTATTTCCCCTTCTTTTCACCCTTTTTTTCCCTCCTCCTCTTTTTTCGGTCCCTTTTAGCTCTCCTTTTTTCCTTTTCATTCCTTCTCTCTTTTTTTTTAGCGGGGCGGGGGGAGGCAAGGGCCTTTTGCCCCACCCCACCCCGATCCAAAACTTGTTGGCGGGAAAATTGCAACTAATACCCCCTTCTTTTCTTTTCTTCTTCCCCAATTTACTTCCCTTTATCTCCTCTTTTCCTTTTTTCTTTCCATTTCCTTCCTTTTCTCTTATTTTTTTGATTAGGGGGGGGGGGGGGGGAGGCAACAGCCTAGGAGGCGAGGCCCCCCGATCTCCTTCTTCCTCCTTTTCTTTTCTTCTTCTCTTCTTTCTTTCCCTTTCTCTCCTCTTTCCCTTCTGTTCCTTCTCTCTCTCTTTTCCCCCTTTTTTTTTCCTTCTTTTTTTTCCCTTCTTTTTTCCCCCTTTTTTCCCCCGGCCCCCCCCTGGATCCGCCACTGTCTTCATCGCCTAAGAATGGGGAACTTAGGTTTAAATGAAAATCTATTTGAGTTGAATCAACATGAGACCGGTCATTGTTCAAACTGTGAGCACGAAAAAGAAACAGTTAAACATTTTTTATGCAAATGCCCACTCTTTCTTATAGAAAGAGCCATGCTTATAACAGAATCTGGCATAGAAAACGAAAAAGTAATCCCAATACTCCTGAAATCAACAGACATTAACCACCAACAGGCTCAGGTCAACTTCGTAGTTAGAACAGGGTTAGAACTAAAAGGGTACACCTGTACCCCCGTCCCCTAGTAACCACCTTGCACCGCACATCATTATTTGATCCCAAGATGTTTCGCTTTTTATAGTGAGTAGCCTAATACATGAAGAAGAAGAGTGAGGAAGAAAAAAAAAGAAAAAAAAAAAGAAATTAGAAGAGAGAACTGCCTGTATTAACGTTTAGAATCTTCATATATATAATCTGTTTTTTATTGGTTTTCGGACAAAATTTTGAAGAAACGCAGTGGAGACGACTAGACATGATGGGTGCAGGGTGGACGTCGGAGGGCCTAGGCTCAACATTACAGAGTTGAGAAGCTTGTCACAGGTAACCCGACACATGCTCCGCCGACGATTGCTCCGCCGACATTTACTCCGCAAAACGCGACAATTGCTCCGCGACATTTGCTCCGCGACATTTGCTCCGACGTCAAATGCTCCGCCGACAGTTTCTCCGCCGACAGTTGCTCCGCCGACAACTGCTCCGCCGACATATGCTCCGCCGACAATTGCTCCGCAAAACGCGACAATTGCTCCGGTGACAAATGCTCCTCGAACGACAGTTGCTCCGCCGAAAGTTGCTCCGCCGACATTTGCTCCGCCGACATTTACTCCGCAAAACGCGACAATTGCTCCGCGACATTTGCTCCGCGACATTTGCTCCGACGTCAAATGCTCCGCCGACAGTTTCTCCGCCGACAGTTGCTCCGCCGACAACTGCTCCGCCGACATATGCTCCGCCGACAATTGCTCCGCCGACAATTGCTCCGCCGACAATTGCTCCGCCGTCAATTGCTCCGCAAAACGCGACAATTGCTCCGGTGACAAATGCTCCTCGAACGACAGTTGCTCCGCCGAAAGTTGCTCCGCCGACATTTGCTCCGCCGACAATTGCTCCGCCGACAATTGCTCCGCCTGAAGCGACAATTGCTCCGCCTGAAGCGACAATTGCTCCGGTGACATTTGCTCCGCCGATCATTGCTCCGCCGACAATTGCTCCGCCGACATTTGCTCAGCTCAAAAATTGCCCCGTAAAATACAAAGGCTACTACGACAATTGTTGCTCCTCCCCAAAAGTACCCCTTAAAGCTTATCTGCCATAGTTTACAGGAGGGATTAGACCGCCCTGCAAGGTCACTGGACAGGTGGTTATCTCATTAACTCAGCTCTCAGTTAACATAAGAAAAAGAGGATCATGGGGGACCAATGGTCACCGATTAGGCATTGTTTGTTATATAGAGGGAGCAAGTAGCTACAAGTAGTGCGGACTTGAGTGCTTGGTGCTCGAGGTGTTCCGTGAAAATGTTGGCGATGATTGGTGAGAGTGGAGATCCCATGGCTGCTCCTTGAAGTTGTTTATAGAAGTTGCTGCGCCACTTGAAAGAGTTGGAGTGGAGGCAGGTGAGAAGGAGGTCGTGGATCTGGTCAGGTGTGAGCTTGGTCCTAGATTCGAGGTCTGGGTCTGAGATGAGGCGTTGTTTGATGATGTCGCATGCTTGGTCTACAGGAACGTTGGTGAATAGAGAGGTGACATCGAAGCTGACGAGTGTGTCAGATGGCTGGATCTTGGTTTTGGAGAGGATGTCGATGAAGTGCTTAGAGTTGGTGACGGGCTGGGTTTGGCCTACGAGTGGTTGTAGAATGTTGGCGAGATGACGTGCAGTGTTGTAGCAGGATGATCCTCGGGTAGAGATGATAGGGCGGAGAGGGATAAGCGGCTTGTGAATCTTGGGCTGTCCGAAGAGGATGGGTGACTTAGCTGACGAAGATCTGAGTTGAAAGTAGAGTGCCTTGGGTAGTACGTCGGATCTCTGTAGGGTCAAAAGTTGTTGGTTGATCTTCCTTTCGTTGGCCAGGGTTGGTATATATATTAGTGTGTAAAACACCCCGTCTCATTCGATTACTTTGTTTTCACTGACTTTAAGGGACTCACGGAGCCACCGGAAGAAGAGCAATTGGCTTATTATGAAGAACTAACATCGAACTGCAACAGAATGATTTGTATAAATGGGAATAAGCAGAAAGGCTAATAACTAAACCATAAAGATAATAAAATAACAGTGTTATTCATTTTCTTTATTCTTATCGTTTCAAATAATAATTACAACAACTTACATCACATATTCAACCAAACAATTTCATGATGCAGATATGTTATATCATAAGTTACTATCATTTCCTGAAAGAACTTTTTTCAAAATTATCTTCATATTGTTTCAACCTAATTCTTCTACATAGGCCTAATTTTCATGACCGTCACATCATTTTCTAATCGGTTTATCTTCTTCTTATCTCAATTCCAATCAATTTTTTATTGGAGTTCTGGTCATCCAATTACATTTCGAAATAAACCGTTTCAAAGCATTATGAAATTAGATTAGGTGTACATAAACAAGATTTAGGGATTATCGAATCGATAATTTTGCACACGAAAGTCCGCCTCAGGCACTTGCGCTGCATGCATAAACGAGTAGTACTACAAGGGACCAAACTCAATTTGTTCTGGCATGAATGTTCAGCCCGAATCCAGCCATTTCTTGACATTACTAATATACATGATAAAGGCCTTTGACGAGCAACCCCCTTTCAGGGAACCTTTAAAAAAGTTATGACATTCTTCCTAACTCAGAAGGGGACAAAATGTGAAAACACAAAAATCCTTTTCCCAAAACTTAAGGTTGTTTTTAACCAGTTTTTGGATATGCATTATTATGCAAGTACAAAGTAGGCCTATTTATGCGTCATTCCGAATTGTCTCCAAAACTAGGCAACACGCAAAAAGAACAGACATCGTAGATATTGATCAAAGAATCTTTTAAAAACCAAACTCGAAAACAAGAGGATTGAGCACCATACAATTAATACAATTAACATATCAAAGAATCTATGCTGATATTGCAAATATGTTTAAAAAGGATAAGAAACCATTCTCTTACTCCTGTTAACCGAACAATTGCCAAAACACTCTCAAATGGTATGCAACAGGCAGCATTATAACATAAAAACAATCCTACATATCAATTGTTGGATGGTAAATATCCTTAATAACAATCTAACAAATTACAGCTCAAACAGGAAACGTAAACTATGATACATTCGTCGAACTGCTCTAAAATAGAAAGATTGCAAAATAAGCTTTTAAAATTAATAGGCACCGTTAAACGGGGTGGATGAGAAAAACAAATGAAAACATGTTTTGGGTAATTTGTTTTCTTGATTATTACCCACATATTTCCAGCTTCCTGGCTATGACTATCATGCTGTGAATCATCAATCAAGTAATATATCCTCTCGGAATATGTACATTGCTTTAATGTTCTGAGATATGTCTACAATTTCTTTCTCTTGACCTTCTAGATAATGATCTGATTTACATGAAGACCTCACAAGTATGGTGTTTCATAACATTCCTGAGGAAGGAAATGATTGCATTTTGAAAGGGTTAATAATAATAATAATCCTTTTTTTTTATATAGCGCTCAATACACCGATCCAACGATGTGCCTAAGCGCTTTACAGATATATTATTACCCCGGTCATCGGATTCAGGCTTACCCGCACACAGTGTGTGCACATTTTCCACTCCCTGGGGAGCATTCCAGCCAGTCGCCATTTTACAGGCGCACACTTGCTCGTCCAACCACATGAACGTTCGCATCCTACCGGGTACCCATTTAACACCTGGGTGGAGAGTAGCAAGTGCAGGTAAATATCTTGCCAAAGGATATTAGTGCCGTGTCGGGATTCGAACCCTCGACCTTCGCATCTACAGTCAAACGCCTTAAACCACTCGACCACGACACTCCCTTTAAATAATCTTTTTTTTTTTTTTTTTGGGGGGGGGGGGGGTTAAATAACCGCAAGATTATTCAAACTGTCATTTGCTTACATCTTATGGTAACTCTTCAAGATATAAGAAAAACTTATGGTGAAAGAACAAAGAAAAATGTCTAAAATAAAAACCTCGATTTACTCCCAAATAGCTAAAGTGGATTTAGGTCCTTTTGCAAGAAAACTCTTCATATTCTTGGCGTATAACATACCTACACCAAGGGATTATACAGCTCCACACTACTTAGTACAATTATAGCTTAAATAATATCCGGCACACTTCGGCAAACAATATATCATATATTCTCTTACAAAATTAATCCAAAGAGAGTATAGGAATGTTCAGAGTAGAAATATCCAGTGGACATACGGGGTGTAAACTCAAAATCAGAATCCTTGTTTACCGAGCTCTTCCCCCACTGTTTACTGCCAAATTATGAACAACCTGGATGTTTACGATGCAAAATAAGCATTAATTTTGAAATCAAGTAGCTCTGGAGCCACATCAGAGCATACCAAAACAACAACAACAACAATAGAAAAGTAACATGACCATATACTCCACTTTCATCCACAAGAAATTCCTGTATAGATGCAGAGTGATTTTTGTTTGCAGGTCACATAGTGGTTGGGTACAAACTATGGTGCCTGCCCATCATGATGCCAAGCTTTATTTATCCTAATGGATGGCCCAATAGCTCTGAGGAACACTTCCATATCTCCAACCGCATCGTATCGCTGGCACAGAACCTTCAGCCTGTGCTGGTGTGCCACATAGCTTCTCCTCTTCCTTCTTTTTACTGGAATTCCCAGCGCGGATTGTTGTAGTTGAGTATCTGTCATTGCCCAATCCTTTCGCAGGGCCGAGAGGAAGGACCAAAAGGGAGGATGAACACGCCCTTAAAAAGGAAAAAATACCAAGCATTATACAGTCTGAATAATCAAAGCAAAACGTAAAGTTCACGGACACCCGAACAAAAATAAAAGTTGATCTAAAGATCGTGAAGACTTGGTTTAAACCAGCATTTTTGAGCTACCTTTTGAAATGTGCAAACGTCAACTAAAATGATATAACTTGATCTGGAGATCATTTCCATAGGCAATATCATGGGTACTGAAATCACTCTCGACCTTTTACACTCGTCATGCCCTTGGTGTCATCTAATCTCACTTTGTGAATAAATAATATTATGAATGCTTATTGAGGTGATCCCGACCAATACCTGCATGATGTAGTGATTATATTTTGCGCATATTTAAGTTTCTAACGAATGCAATGTTTAATCCATTATTTCTAAATGATATCTACCAACAAATTATTCTGATTAATAGATAACAAAAGGAAAACAATTTTTCTTTTTCTATGAATGGGCGCACATCAGCTTATAATTACAAATAATTTATCTCAATATAGAGATCCAATGAAGGTAGGACAACCAGGGGTGTCGCCAAAGGGGGGATGTGGGGGTGCGACACCCCCCCCCCCCACCTGTCAGGATATTGTTGGTAAAATTGCGCTGCCGTCGGGAAAAAAGAGAAAAGGGGGAGGGAAAAAAAGAGAGGGAAAGGGAAAGAAAAGAAAAAAGAAAAGGAAAAGAAAAGCAAGAAAGGAAAGAAAGGAAAAGAAAGGAAAGAAAAGAAAGAAAAAGAAAAAGAGGGAGGAGAGGAAAGAAAGGAAAAGAAAGAAAAGAAAGAAAAGGAAAAAAAGAAGAAAAAAGAGAGAAAAGGGAAACAAAAGAAACGGGGGGTGAAAGAGAGGAGAGAGAGGGGAGGTAAAAGCCTGAGAGAGGAGGAGTGGGTGTAAAAGAGAGAGGGGGTTGTTGGGTGGAGTCGTCTCGTCGAGGGAGCAAGAAAGACACGGGTAAATATGTTGCTGTGTCAGGTCAGCTGTGTCGGTATTCTTGCTCAATCCTCGTGTAGGCCTACTATATCAATGCAGAAGTTTGAAGTCGGTGAGATGTATATTGTCGGTCGGCCGACAAGTTTTTTCCCCTTCGAACTGTGACTGTTTATCCGCTGTGACGACTTCGAGAGGGACTACAACTACAATACTTGTATTTTCAAGAAGTTTCACTTTCCTATAATATCAGCTGAAATCAGAGGTTTAAAATTTTCGGGGAAACTAAATTCAAACAAGGATTAAGAGTCAACAACGGTACGAAGAATCGTCTTCCTTTCTCTATATTTTGATGAAACGCCAAATTCGCGCGGGAGGGGAAAACTTCATTTAGACGAATCAAAAACGGTACAACGAATCATCTGCTTTCTCTTATAATTTAAGGAAACGTCAAAGCTTCCGCGCTTCGCGCGAGAGGGAGAAACTGAATTCAGATAAATAGGGCTTATTAAGAGTCGAAAACGGTGCAACGAATCGTCTTCTTTCTCTAATAATTTAATGAAACGTCAAAACTTCCGCGCTTCGCGGGAGAACTGAATTCAGATAAGGATTAAGAGTCGAGAACAGTACACCGAATCGTCTTCTTTTCCTAAAAATTTAAGGGAACGTCTAAGCTTCCGCGCTTTGCGCGGAAAAGCCTATCAACCACACCCCCTAATGGGCGCGCAAAGGTGATTCGCTTACTCACCAGCGCCCCTCCCTTAAATAAGATCCTAGCTCCGCGCCTGCATTAAAATATATAGCTATGATGCTGACTAAGTTGACGAAATCATTCGTATATTTATGTCGTCGAGAAAAATGACCATTTGCGGATACGCAAGTACTATAGATAATCCATAGGAAAAACAATTTAGCCTTCGGCCCCGGGTTTATAGCGCTAAATTTGTAGATATTGGGACATTTAATTTTGTCGGTAATTGGTGGCTAGTTTTGTCGGTAATCGTTGGCCTCTACACCCCCCCCCCCCCCACTGAAAAAGGTCTAGCGACGCCCCTGAGGGCAACTGCATGAATATCAAGGCAAAATACCATAGAATAAGGGAGTTTACAGATACAATCTGCGCATGGGTAGATAAAGGTCATTTGTACCAAAATGGTAAAACCCACAGAGATGAATACTGGAAATGCGCTCAAGAAAGTTATGTAATATTATTCATTTATGCAACAACGGTACATTCTATGATACGCAGGTGGAAGTATTCTTTTCAAGAGGTTAAACAAAAGGTATTCATGAAGCACATCTAGGACTTTGCAGTTATTATTCCAAGATGCTCAAAGTGGAACTTCTCCATGTGTAAAAGATCTGTGGATATTTGGGGTCATTTGTACCATGTGCTATCTGTAAACTCCCATATTATTTGATACTTCTTTTTTTATTACAAGTTTCATGACATATTCTCTCATGCTTATGTTCATGCTCATGGTCATGCTCATGTCTTTCCCATTTTAAATTGCGTCCTGAGGTAATTCTGCGTTCCTCTATCCATTGGTGCTATTTGGTTTTGAAATAATTTCTAGGTTTTGAGATATACCTTGTGCATGAATATTTATCTATTTGACATGTTATAATGTGCATTGCATAGAATTTTAATTTAGGGAAATAAAAGCTACATACCGATGAGATTACGGAAGGCATTGTCGCACCCTTCGCACACATTGTTAGTCCTATCCCCATCATGGGTAGTGATTTGGTGGACGTTCCAGTCTTGGGGGGGGGGGGGGGGGAATCGTGGCGGTGTTACGTGTCCGTCCGCTCTTAACGTCCCGGTGACATACGTCCTGTCGAAGTAATCTATCACTATGGAAAGCCGTTGGTGACTTTATTCACGTGCCCCAGACGTATGGAACGCGGCACACGTCTGCTAAATTGACCAATCACCGCCTGTTATTTAGCAGGCGCGTGCAAGGTGCGATAGCACACGCTTGCTAGTTTGTTAGCACACGTGTGCCCTTTTCCAGACAGATGCGCAGTACGCTCGTAAATTGATTTTTAAGGCAACCAATCAAGTCCGCTGTTACAAAGCTGCTCAGCTCAGTACGTACGGGGCCTGTTCGCTATTACAAAACTACTCAGGTCAGTACATATTGGATGGGGGACACACCCACGGCCAGGCACGGATCCAGGGGGAGGGCCGAAGGAGTCTCCCCCCTCCCCCCGCCAAAAAAGAGAGAGAGCTAGAGAGAGAAGGAACAGGAGGGAAGGGGAAAGAGGAGAGAAAGGAAAGAAAGAAGAGGAAAGAAAAGAGGGGGAAAAGAGATCGGCGGGGGGGGGGGGAGGGCGACTGAGGGCCTTGCCTCCGAGGCTGTTGCCCCCCTCCCCCCTCCCCCAAAAAAGAGAGAAAGAAAGAAAGGGAAATAAAAAAGGAGAAGAGGAGTCAAAGGGAAGGGGGGAAAAGGAATAAGAAAAGTAATGAAGGAGGATATCAGTTACGATTTTCTCGCCAACAATTTGTTGATCCTCAGGGGGGGGGGGGGGACAAAAAAAAGAGAGTAGGAAGGGAAAAGGAAAGAGGAGAGCTAAAGGGAACAAAAAAGGGAAAGAAGAAAAGAAACAGGTGAAAAGAAAAGGAGGGGGGTCAGATGCAATTAATCCAGCCAACAACATGTGGTTCGGGTAGGGGGTGAAAGGCCTTTGCCTCCCCCCAGCAACTTTAGAAGGAAGGAAAGGGAAGGGAAAGAGATGAGAAAGGGAAAGAAAAAAAAGAGGAAGAAGAAAGGTAGGGGAGATCAGTTGCGATTTTTCCCGCCATCAAGGTGTGGATCGGGGGCGAAAGGCCCTTGTCTCCCCCCTCCCCCCTCAGCAAAAGAGAGAGAGTGAGAGAGAGAGAGAAAGAAAGAAGGGAGGGAGGGAATCGGAAAGAGGAGAGAAAGGGAAAGAAAATAAAGAGTAAGAGGAAAAGAAAAGGGGGAAAAGATATGGTTTCGCGCTCATTAGAGAAAGAAGACGATTCGTTGTACCGTTCTCGACTCGTCTAAATGAAGTTTTCCCCTTCAGCGAGAAGCGCCGAATTTTTGGCGTTTCATCAAAATATAGAGAAAGGAAGACGATTCGTCGTACCGTTTTCGACTCTTATTAAGCCCTATTCATCTGAATTCAGTTTCCCCCTTTAGTGCGAAGCGCAGAAGCTTTGACGATTCCTTAAATTATTAGAGAAAGAAGACGATTCGTTGTACCGTTATCGACTCTTCTAAATGAAGTTTTCCCCTTCCGCGCGAAGGGCGGAATTTTTGGCGTTTCATCACAATATAGAGAAAGGAAGACGATTCATCGTACCGTTGTTGACTCTTAAACCTTGTTTGAATTCAGTTTCCCCGAAAATGTCAAACCTCTGATTTCTTTAGCTGATATTATAAGAAAGTGAAATTTCGAGAAAATACAAGTATAGTAGTTGTAGTCACTCTCGAAGTCGTCACAGCGGATAAAAAGTCACAGTTCGTAGGGAAAAAAAAACTTGTCGGCCGACCGACAATATACATCTCACCGACCTCAAACTTCTGCATTGATATAGTACACGAGGACCGAGCAAGAATACCGACACAGCTGACCCGACACAGCAACATATTTACCCGTGTCTTTCTTGCTCCCTCGACGAGACGACTCCACCCAACAACCCCCTTCTCTTTTGTACTCCCACTCCTCCTCTCTCAGGCTCTTACCTCCCCCTTTTCTCCTCTCTTTCATCCCCCGTTTCTTTTCTTTCCCTTTTACTCTTTTTTCTTCTTTTTTTCCTTTTCTTTCTTTTCTTTCTTTTCTTTTCTTTCCTTTCTTTTCCTTTCTTTCCTTTCCTTTCTTTTTTTCTTTTCTTTCCCTTTCCCTCTCTTTTTTCCCCTCCCCCTTTTCTCTTTTTTCCCGAAGGCAGCGCAATTTTCCCGACAATATCCTGACAGGTGGGGGTGTCGCACCCCCACACCCCCCCCCCTTTGGAGACGCCCCTGATGGTGATTCGTTATACCCTAACTCTAAATTAGACCTTCATTGTACCTAGGCAATCTCATCTAAACGCGCTAATCTATTATCCTCTCAGATTTAGAAATAATAATACTAACATAGAAATATGTTTTATTCCTCCAGCACACAACACATACATAATCTCAGGTGTAAATATCGTTTTAGGAAAATGAGCTTATCAATCAATACTGCAATCTGCATGTGATTCACCTATAATTATTGCACTATTATTATGCTTCGACTACCCATATGACATATAACATAGAAATATAAAGGAATAATCATAAACTATATACAAGACAAGAAATATAGACTAAAGAATATTGATTGTCTCTAAGAAATGTGATAACTTCCACTTATGCAATATACAGCAATACATGTTGTATTATAAGCCAATCAACATCCAAACATCAACCTTTAAATACAATTAGGCCTATGGGATAATTATGAGCAGGTTTATTCGATTGAAAACTACCAAATAATAATGGTCAGACAATCCCTTGTGCCAAGCAAATGCAAACTCTTCACAGTGTTTCCAACTTCTAATCTGAGCTCTAAAGCAAACATGCCTCCTATCACTAATCCCCCTGTCCTAGCCCAATGGAGAGTGTTGCTCAACAACACAACATGAACGAGAATATTGGGGAAGAAAGGGAGAGAAAGAGAGAGTGTGTGTGTGTTCCCCTACCACGAGTGAGGGTGACCTCTGTACAGAGTGACCCAAGAGAGATAAGGGAGAGATGGAAGAGGGGGAGAGATCTACTCTGTTGTTCCAACACTATGTATCTACACTGGATCATACACATTATCACAATGGCACTGTTGCATAGTATATCACTTAATTTGCAATTAGAGTAAGTTCTGAATGATGGATCGAAATCTGGAAACTACCATTCATGATATTAGACCTACCTTTTCTTTATCAACCCTAGACTAGCTTTATAGTATTTACAAACTCCAATACAAGGTGGAGGATAAACGTTCATATAGCAGTTCGGTACCTCGTTTATAATTTGACATACTATTCTTTGCATCAGAAAGTTCCAACCTCAATGGAAGTACTCTTACAATGTATACTTCTTTTCTGACATAGAAATCAAAGTCAATACTTTTAAGAACGGTAAGAGTACCACGTGCGTCGATCACCACGTGCCCGGCACATTTTTGCTTATTTGCGCTGCATGCACTCACCGTACACACACATTAAACTCCATATTAAACAAGGTATCTGATTGGTCGATCAATTCCAGACGCATGCGCAGTAAACAGCATCCGTCTGGAAAAGGGCACACGTGTGCTAACAAACTAGCAGGCGTGTGCTATCGCACCTCGCACGCGCCTGCTAAATAACAGGCGGTAATTAGTCAATTTAGCAGACGTGTGCCGCGTTCCATACGTCTGGGGCACGTGAATAAAGTCACCAACGGCTTTCCATACATCACTGGCTGAAGGGCAGGGGTGGGCATGATGCGCCTTATGAATTCCATTCCTCTCACCACGTCTTGAGGAGGTAGGAAGGCCAAACCGTCCATCATCCCAAGGTAGGTGCGGACTCCCTCATCTGTTGACAAGATATGAACAAACATTTCTCATTTATAAACAAATTACAGTACTGCTTTGTGACTTGAACTTAGAAGATAATCCAATATTTTGTTACTCATCTAGTTGATTTGTCTTCAAGTTGAAAAAAAGAGGAGGGAATGGTAAAGGTTGTAATACTTGAAAGGTTCAGACATTAAAAAAAACTATGATAATATACAATGGTCTCTCAATAATTAGTTTCTTAATTGTGATATGTAAAGTATGGCCAGATCCCAGTTGTTATACATGTACACTAAACATATGTTCTTTATCTTAAGATTCTTTTCCCCAAGAGTCAGAACTAAAACTACATCATTGATAACACATTGTAACTGACAGGCCTAGGACCTACCTTTTCTCCATAATTTCGAAGAGGGAACTTTGTTTTAAGTTTTGATATGCAAGCGCATAGCTGGTCGCGGTAAACCCCCCCCCCCCCCCCCAAAAAAAAAAAAAAAAAAAAAAGAAAAGAAAAGAAAAAAAAAGGTGAGAGCACATGGGAAGAGAAGGAGCAGCCAAGGAACGTTAACAAACCGGAACATGACAAGAAACGTCGAGCTTCACCTCCCAAAAGCTGCCCTATTACAATATCGCACGATAGACCTAAAAATGTCATTGAAGTGACGGCTTCTATGTCAGTATTATCTAATTTAACATTATGTGGTAAGTTACCTATAGAATTGCTGAAGAGCATACATTTTGTTTTTTTGTAAATTTAATGATAACTTATTAGCTCTTATCCATTGTAACAATTTGTCTAATTCAATATTTAGTGTATTGACCAAAATATCAGGATCTGCATGTGAGAAGAGCACATTCGAATCATCTGCAAATAAGAGGAAGGAAAGGATATTAGAGGAATTTCGGATATCGTTTATATAGGTAATAAATAAAAGTGGGCCCAGTAGACTGCCCTGTGGAACACCACAATCTACATCTTGCATAGAAGAACATTGGTCGTTAATACACACAAATTGCTTGCGGTTCGTTAGGTAGCCTCTGAACCACTCCAAGGCCCTACCACGAATTCCGTAATTGTTCAATTTGTAGAGAAGTATTTTATGATCGATGGTATCAAAGGCCTTGGAGAGGTCCAAGGAAACACCCACAGTATGCTTGTATTTTTCAATAGCTTCTGTAACTTTTTCGACAAGGGTAAGTAAAGCATGGGATGTACTATGTTTTTGGCGAAAGCCAAACTGAAAATGAGAAACTATGCTGTTTTTATTCAGAAAATTGAGAAGTCTTGTATATATTATTCTTTCCAGAATTTTTGAAAGAACAGGCAGGAGAGAAATTGGTCTAAAATTACATATATTATCCCTTTCTCCTTTTTTGTAAACCGGTATAACCTTAGAAATATTCATACAATCGGGAACAACACCGCTAGTCAAGGATAAATTGAATGCACCAGCGGATCGACAATGTAGTTTATGACGTTTTTCAATAAAATATTATCAATGCCATCGTGTCCAGTACTCTTTTTATTTTTTAAGTTATGAACTATATCTATTAATTCATTTCTATGTACGGGGACAAAAAATAGTGAATTGGGATTTGGCTGGTCTATAAAGTCTAAAAAATTCTTTTGCGTTGGAGGAATATCATCTGCAAGGCTATGTCCTATTTGAGAGAAATATTGATTAAACGTATCGGCCATCTGCGCTGAGTCGCGAATTTCTACGTTGTTATATGTTATTTTTTCTATACGCGATTTATCGTTATGCTTATTAATGGCACTATTTATGATTTTCCATGTTTTACTAATATCATGTTTGAATAGAATCAACTGATTTGTAAAATATTTTCGTTTTTCAATACGTAATATTTTAGTGAGAATATTTTTGTAAGTGCTATATTTACGGTGAGACTTTTCAGAACGCTGAATTTTGCTTGCGTAATATAAGTTGTTTTTTCGATTGATTAATCTTAAAATTGGTTTGGTTATCCATGGAAGTCTGGGACTCTTTTTATAATTAGAACATTTGTTCACTAATGGAATGTGTCTATCTAAATGAGACATAAAAATCGTCATAAATTCATCATACGCAGTATTTGTATCATGCGAACTATTAACTTCAGTCAAATCAGCCTCTTCGAGACTTTCTTTCAATCGCGCTATTTTATTAGCTGCTACTTTTCTGAATCTTTGCAAGGGGGTGTCTTTTTATTAAAAATACAATGACTTCGTGAAAAAATTGGGTAGTGATCAGATATGTCGGATAAAATTATTCCTGATTCAGGTAAGGGAACAACATTGCAGAATATATTATCAATAAGGGTTGCTGTTTGGTTGGTAACTCGGGTTGGTTTTGTGATTAAAGGTAATAAGGATGAAGATAGCATGATATCCAAAAAATCTTGTGAAGTATTTGGAGCTGAAGATTTAGATATATCTATGTTAAAATCCCCCACGATATAGCAGTCTTTATTGGTAAAGACTGGATTTTGTAGTAAATCTTGCAAATATTCTAATAAAACCGGAATATTCGAACTAGGAGGTCTGTAACATACCGTAATCAAAATATTCTTAGCATTTGGTACTCTAATTTCAATGACAATTGATTCAGCAATTTCAGTCATACAATTAAGATTGCTATGAATAAAATAGTCAAAATGCTGATTGATATACAGAGCTACCCCACCTCCTCTTTTATTAACTCTACTATTTTCTAAAAGGACATAACCGGGGAGTGAATATGAACCTGCAGATTCCCGAGTTAACCATGTTTCGGTCAAAGCAATTGCAGAAAAATGTGTGTGTAAAGGCCCGGTCACACAGCCTTTCGCGTCTGTATCGCGGGTAAAATTTCGCGATTTTTTTTTGCCCGCGGTTGCCCGTGGTGGAAAATGTGCAAAATTGGCTTACCCGCGGTTTACCCGTGGTATGCCCGCGGAACAGACGCCGGCGACTGTTCCGCGTCCTTATCGCGGGTGAAGCGCGGCGGTACCGCGGCCTACCACGCTTACACGCGGTACACACGCTAATGCACGTGATAACAACGCGGTACAGACGCGGAACAAACGTGCTATGACCGTGCTCCACCCGCGATTACCCGCTAAAATTTCGCGTCCAATTCCGCGTGTAACCACGTCTTAACCGCGGCCGTAGCACGTCCTAGCACGTTCGTTCCGCGTCTGTACCGCGTCTTTACCGCGTGTGTACCACGTGTACCGCCCGCGATTACCCGCGGTCTAAATTTTTGGGCAGCCCAAAACTTTTTCGCGCGGCCAACCGCGTGTGAATTTCTTACCGCGTGTAACGACGGGTAAAGTACGGCTGTATCGCGTCTTTATCGCGACCCTCAAAGCGTCCAACAGCGTCTGCTTCACGGGCAGAAATTTTTGGCCGTGATTCGGCCGCGATACGCCCGTGGAGGGCTGTGTGACCGGGCCTTTAGGGAGTATCCGTTAAAAAGCGCAAGTTATCGAAGTTACAATACAAACTCCTTACATTTATGTGCATAATTGAAAAGGTATTAGGTGTTTTTTTAAGAGATTTAAATTGATTCACAGTTAAGTAGTTAGAACTAGAATAATGGTTATCATTATCTTCGTTTAGGTCAGTAGCTAGATTATTAATTCCTTGAGATGCAAGATCGCCAAAATGAGAAGAATTTAGATCATTATTTTTAGTATTAATGTTTGGTCTAAACAAATCGTAAAGCTCATCATCGCTCAGTATACTGAAGGGAACGTTTTCAGCCATTAGGGTATAACACAAAATAAAGTACATCGTTTCCTGTACGGACAATGAGCGTGAGCGCGTGGGCAAGGCAGAGACCTGGGGAGAGAGAAAAGACGAGAGTGAAAAGAGAGTAGAACAGTTACAATACAAAGAAGAGGCTACACAAAAAGAAACATTGATACATTGATACGACTGGTAAACGATTAGATACCCACACAATTTCGTGTGCATAATTGAACCACACATAAGCATGCACGGACATGGATGAGCTCCCATGCGTATTAAAAATTTAACACGTTTGGAATGCCCGCCCGACACGAGATACATGTAGGCTCCAATAGAGCAACCAACCCCAAATCGGCTTTCATCGAAAGGGTGCGGTGCGGCGCGGCGCGGTGTGGTGTGCTCAACGCACCCATTCGATAAAAGAGGGGGGGGCTTTTCTCGAAAGGGTGCGTTGAGAGCGGAGTACCGTTTTAACACACCCTTTCGATAAAAGAGGGGGGCTT